>PNEQ01121977.1:0-25128 GCA_003012365.1 Medauroidea extradentata
CACGAGATGTGATTGTGTCCCGATCCGCGGGAATTTGCAGGGGTCCGCATATTTGCTTCGGGGCTCGCTGTTCGGACACCACGAGAGGTGGTTGTGTCCCGAGCCGCGGGAATTCGCAGGGGTCTGCATATTTGCTATGGGGGCTCGCTGTTCGGTCACCACGAGAGGTAGTTGTGTCCCGAGCCGCGGGAATTCACAGGGGTCCGCATATTTGCTTCGGGGCTCGCTGTTCGTACACCACGAGAGGTGGTTGTGCCCCTAGGGAGTGTATCCGCATGATATCGGATTATTTGTAGAGACTCTAGTTGTGGCCATGACGAGAGGTGGACGGGCCCTACATTTGCGGGAGTCCGCCTTTAAGATTTGCTGGGTTTTTGGACGTCACCAGTGGTGCACGCTAGTGGGACTGACTAGCTAAATAAGTGGTTCCGAAGTATCCATAAAAGAAAGAAATTCCAGCTTTAATAATTTGCTACTAATAACCCCGTCCGGAACAGATGTCAAAATGTCTGTATTTTCACTTAGAATAACCGAGGAACGTTATAAACTAGTCAACTAAATCAGTAGCAGTCATTTCGTAGCAGGCATAATGATCACTAATTCACTGATCAACTACAAGAATAGCAGTCACACTGCAGCAAAAATAATATTTTTTTCCACTAGTCAATTAGATGAGTAGAAGATGTAACGTAGCAGTCAAAAATATCACATAATCATTTATCAACTAAGTCAGTAACATTGTTATTGTAGCAGTCTTAATGATCACCGATCTTCTAATTTACTATAGGAGTATTAGTAATGTAGTAGTACTAATAATCGTCACATATCCACTGATTAACTTACTTCAAACTACCTACCTACTAATCAACTAAATCAGAAGAATTAATGTTAATGCAATCATAATGATCAGCTGTCCACTATTCAACTAACAGCATTTAGCAGTAATGCTGCAACGAAGATAGTTATATTTTTAACACTAATCAACTAGAGGAGTAGAAATGATAATGTGGCAGTCAAAATTATCGCATTACAGTGGCCATGGCACAGATTAACAGTGTGATGTGTCTGAAATACATCCTGCAATGCAACATACTAATAACAAGCCACGTACAATCCAGATATGTCGCAGTAGAGTTGTAGCAGGCAGTATAGTCACTGGCCTATAGTAATATGACTATACTTACATATATCTTACTGAATGTATGTGTAGATATTTGCCAAGTCCTAACGAGAAACCCCCAAGCAGAAAATCGTGCGTTGAGTGTGCGTGTTTTAGTCTGACTGCTGTTAAAATTTTAGTTTTGACATTTGTGTTGGCTGACCTGCATACTGCTGTTCCCATGGAAACAGAATTGTTTCCCTTTACCACGGGTGATTGCTGAACAAACACTTTCTGCTTTCAGACTGATCAGTACACAGGTAAGAAAACTATTTCTGTAAGGAGAATAGTGTCCACGTAATACATCTGAACTGTCAGAAACTATACATGACAGCTACGTGGGACGGGCTGCATGCACGGTTATGTTGGAATGTTATCGACTGTTACCTACTCAAATTTTCAGTTATTCATGAGTCGTTTTGTAGATTGCTTTTATGAATTTTCTGCAAACAAAGGTACACATTTTCTGAGAAATTTTTTTTCTTTAGCCATAAAGGAGGGAAAATAATCATTCCTGTTAAAAATTAACTACTAAATAAATGATACTGTTTTGATAAAAATAACTTAAGTATTGATCAATTGCTTTCCTTTCATTAATTGTTCTTATTGAAAGATAATCCAATAAGTAGAGGCACGAGTATTTCGCGTATATATCTAGTATCAGCGTAGAATTCTCGGTCCTATACAAGGACTGGCCCGGTTTATTGGCTTCTAACCGTACACGCAATTACCATGTGTTTTCGCCACGTGTCATTTCCTTATTTACTACAGGTTAGTACTCGTCAAATGTGCGTCGAAACAACTGTTTTCCGTTCACAGTGATGATAGCGCAGTATACACTCTTGATGTTCAGTCTGACGTAGAATGTTTACTCAGAATAATTGTGCTTCTACCAATACGTTGTCAGGTGCCGTCCTAGTATTATGTCAACACACATATGTTTCATAATATCTTCTTGTACATCTACTTCAACATATTGATTCTAATTCAGAATCAAGTAAGTTGCTGTATGATACGTTTTATCTAGCCTGGGGAGAGACACGTTTGTATATACCTACAAAACTAACCCGTTTACATCAAGTTATAAGGTTTAACTGTATACTACTGGCACTATTCCAAACATTTGCAAATTCTTACGTATCTGCTCATATCCCTGAAATATTCAACACTAACCTAACCCATTTAAGTAAACCAGAAAAAAAGGTAGGCCTATACTCTAGTCAATCTGTTGTATCATTGTTGGTTGCTGAGTGTAGCGACCAGAAAATTATGGCTTTCCCGTTGATTATTTTGTTACTGGTTATTCAATGTAACACTTAGAAACATTTTATAGTTGTTTATAATTCAATTAAGGATGCACATCCTATTTCTTCTTTCTCTTGCTCATTTTATCTTTCCTCTCTCTCTCTCTCTCTCTCTCTCTCTCTCTCTGCCTCCATTAGAGTTAGATGGCAATTTAAAACACAAGACTTGTATTCTGACAGATCTTGTTTCGATTCATACTTGAGATCTTAATATTTCTTCACCGCAGCACAAACACAGAATCATGGAAATCAGGTATAGTGCGGAGCTGAGGAGAAGGCAAGGCAGAACGGCAGGGTGGTGGTGGGGGCCTCATAGGGCTCCGGTTGTCCCCACCACCAGCCGCATACCTGAGCCTTGCCTTCTCCTGAGCTCCGCACAATATAGAGTGTCTCACATTTAGATTGCAGTACAGGGTTATATGAACATTCGCACTCTCTTTTCAACACACAGTAACTACCGTTAGCACTGTCCTTGTTTCGGCTCGCACTGTTGCCAAAATTCCTAAAATGTTCACGTTTTAACTGCGATCTTAAAATGTTTGCACATTATACAGCATCAAAAAACGCATCGAGTAATATAGTTGGTTCATCATTTACACAGTTTTAAGGTGTTGAAATAGTTAAAAAAAAAAACTATTTTGAACTTGGTACTGTTTCATGAATTCTTAATTATATCACATAATAACTTACGAAACAAAAGAAAAATCGTATCCAGGTTTTTATGGTGTATCATTTCATATATCTGGACTCCGACGAATAATTCTGAAGGCTAAATTAATATTTATTAGTTGTAAAGGAATATTATCTAACATTATGTGCGCTTTCTAATAAACTGAAACATCAAAAAGTTGGTCTGTATGAAACTATTTTGCTATTCAAGTTAGATGGGAGATGAAAGCGAGTAAGTTGCTCATAATGAGCTAAATCTGTTTTTAAAAGCAAACCCATATCAATAGCTTTAGCCGTTCTCTTGTAAATACCTGTGAAATGTGTAGCGTATTATTGTCATGCGCTCGATGCGTGCTCTTGCACTACAAACTCGACAGCTGAGTGTCACTGGAAGTGTTGGCTGAAAAAATAACGCCCCGTTATCTTTGCTGACTAAGAAGTTATGTCTGTAAATTGTAATAAATAAAATACAGTCTACCTTTTTTAAGCGATTTTCTTCGTCCCAGTGTCCTAAACTGGTTCGTTAACGAAACTACAGTGTCTCGCGGCCGAGCGATTCGTTGTGTATGGTGATTTTATGTGTGTATTTTGTTAACATTTATTAGTATGGAAGGCAAAACAATAAAAAGTCGTAATACAGGTAGGTTACTAGAAAGGGAGCGAAATATCGTATTCATCTTATTCCAGTATTTGTTCACATATAATCAATGCATTAAGGAAGCTTGAGAAGAAATAGGAAGTTCCAAACAAACGATGTAAGCTAATAGGAAGAAACAATAGCAACACAGTATATCAAACTAACATGAAAACTTTAAATCATGAAGTAAAGACAAACGATAATGAATTCCCCGTAATAAGTGTTAATCAATGGTCCTTCATTTCTACTACTTCAATGGTAACGAATTTTAAAATCTTAAATTAGAGCAAATACAAAAATAAAACTCTCATACAGTTTGTTGATATAGATTTTCTACATCGTCTAATTTGTTTCCTTAACAAGAAAGTGTATCTGGTTTCGGTAAGTTTTTGACTTGCGAAAATTCGTAATTACCTTCAACTTTGTGTTTAAGTATTGAAAAACTGCGTAATGTATAGTAAAAATAATTTAAACAATACTGGTAAACTAATTATTTCATATATGCTCTCATTTAGGTTCAAGATGTAACTATCAAAGAAGTAATGGAAATGAGTGATACGCCTAAGTTGACGTCACGGCTGAACATTAATATACTCTCCTCTATTTAATAACCGAGCGTGGTGGAGCAGTGGTGAAACACTCGCCTCACATTCGAGAGGATCTGGGTTCAACCATCCTGATTTCAGTTTTCCGGGGTTTTCCGAAATCACTCCAGGCGAATGAAGTGTACCGCAATTTCCATCACCATGTTTTTATTTTTATATTTGTACCAGTTGTTATTTTGTTCTTAATTTTGACACAAAATGTGACTTAATTTTGCTCTTGTAAAAATCCTTTATCTCATATAGTTTTTGCGAAATGTCTCGTTTAATCCCAAATTTGCATGTTTCTGTTTTAAGGACAACACTAAAACGAACACACCTACCAAACTGAAAAAAATTTATAGTGAATAACAATGCTGTAAGCTACAAATTCAGCTATGTTAAACCACAAAATAGATTTTTTTTTGTATTTAAAAAAAATATATATTGAGTTTCACAAATTTTTATTTTACATTTCAGCATTTTTATATAAATACAAAAAGTTTTTATTATTTATTTTCATGTACATGACATTGTAGCCTACGGCGTCTTTAACCAATGTGAATTTTTTTCAGTTTGTTATGTCAGTTGGTTTTAGTGTAGGCCTTAAAACGGAAACATGCAGATTTTGATTTTAACAAGCCATTACACCAAATCTATCACAGATAAATCATTTCATAAAAGCCAAATTTAATCGCTTTTGTGACTAAAATAAGAGAAAATATCTGGCACAAATATAAAAAATAATTGGTGGTGAAATTGCTCTATACCGCGCCCTTAACAAAGATCATTCCCTCTTTCCCCTCGCGTATCACAACCAAGGCCTTGTGCTGTTCGAGAACACGTAAGAACCTCCAAATAAATAAACAACACACTCTCCCTTTTTAAATGTACTCTTAGCAGACACTAAATATGACAAAAAATTTATATTTTTCAGTTCCCAAATAACACTGGTTTTTATCATCAATTTCATCATCATCATCAACTACTCCAACGCCGTTTTTGTCTTCAGACAGATGCTACTAAAATGAAAGAAAAATCTTTCGTTTCGTCAGCAGTAGCTATAATAATTAATATATATGTGATAATTATTTCTTAATGAAATGTCCGTTACAATTCATGTAGTGAAACATTATCGGTGGAGTATGTGAATGGTTTCTTGTTTTATAGTAATGAAAAATGTAATTAATTACACATTTTGAATCGCAATGCTATACAAATGGTAATGTCAACTGGAATAATAAAGAATATTATATTTTAAAGCTGAAAATTCTGAAGTAGTGGGCCACTAATTTCACGCAGTATTTCGATATTGTACAAATTGTATCTGAGGCTGTCGCGCGCGCGATTCAAAGTACCTGGCAAGGGGTGGCGGGGGCGTCACAGAATGCGGCGACCCGAACGGGCAGACATGTCAGGGCAGATGTCGTTGACGGTTGTGTCTATATTTTGCAAATTTTTCAGAGTAAATTAATCAAGACTGAAAACTAAAACGATTGGATGTCGTTGTTTTGTTACATGCCAACCTTGCTTACATAGAGTAAGTCGTCGTATATTCCATACTTTATCGTTATCAATATTCTTTTTTTATTAATGTTTTTAATTTAATTTAATTAGCGGTCCCCCGACGTGACGACGCTCATCATCAAAATAACAGTTAGTACTTTCAATGAAGTTAAAATGCAAATTAATAAATTTTATAATATTTTATTTTTACTTTTTAGAGTTTTTTTGATGTCGGGGGTTACTTAAAATTTTTAATTTAACTTTTATTTAATTCTTATTAAATTATTCGGAGACACTAAATATTGCTAAATATTTTCGTAGTGCCACAAAGCACGTATTGAGTTTTAATAAAAATGTATTTATTATTTGTACTTATTTTGTTTTCTTCAATATTATTTGCAGTACCAAAATATTTAATAATATTTAGTGTCCATAAATTACAATGAACCACCATAGACTACGCTATCGTTTATTTGGGAAGAAGTACTTTTGCAAATGGCCAAGATTACGCGACCTTAAGTCGTGTAAAAGGTTTATAGTGTGTTGGAATTTGTGAACTAAATCAAAGAGATTTATTTCATAATCCTCATGACAAATCTGCTATAGCTGAACTGCAAATATAACGAAACACATTACCGTAACTATTAAATGTGTAGGATTCATCGTTTACAATGAAAATGACAACGAGTATGTAGCTGCATTCAGTGTATCGTTGCTAAGCAACAATGGAATGAATTGTTAAAAACCAGAAAAGAGCTCATTATCTTTAAACGGCTGAACAAATTTATTTAAATAACAGTTAAGAACCATTTCGAAATTGTCAGCTTTAAACCAAAAAAATGCATCAAAATTGGATAGTTAGTTTAGGAGCTACGATGCCACAGACACATAGATACACACACAGACACATCAAACTTTTAACACCCCTCTTTTTGCGTCGGTGGTTAAAAAGAGAACACGGACTGACTGACTGAATGATACATCAAACTGCAGCCCAATCTGCTGGACCTAGAAATGTGAAATTTTTTGTATTATCTTTTTAGGTCGTACGCGAGCACCTAGAAGGGATTTTTTGGGAATTAGTCGCGTAAGGGAACGCAAAGGGGCGAATTGTGTTTTTTTAAGATTCGTGAAAATGGTTTGAACCTGACGGTCTATCGTAGTAACGTTTATTTCAATGGGTCAATCATAAAAAAGTCTATTTTTAAGAGTTTTTTTTTCGGAAATCAACCTTTAAGGGGGTGGAAAGCCCTGAAATACGTGTTCGGTTGATTATAATGTCTATATTAACACTTCGGGAAACAAAGTCGGTTGTTACTTCAAAATAATGCTGATGTGAATACCCAAAAAGCGGGTTTTCAATTTTTTTAAATTTGACTCCCAAAAAGTAAATAGAGGGTAAATGTGATTTTTATTACCCAATGGGCTATAGTAGTAATGTTTACTTCAATTAGATACGTATTGAAACATACAACATAGGATTTGAAGACGTTCCGAAAGCCTATAATTAAGGCGGTGAGTAGATGTGAAATGTGTTTTCAATTATTCGTCCAAAACTATCATACCAGTCGAGAAATCACAGTTATGTTTGCTTCAGAATGGTGTTTACGTGATGGCAGAAAATATATTTCAGGATATTTTCCGAATTCGACTCAAAAGATGTGAAAGAATGTAAAATAAATTTTCGATTCATGGTCAATATGTAACGATCTCACTTAATTTTTACAAACTGACACGATTCTTGTTTAATATTAATGCTTACTTAAATGCTTGAAATGTAGTGTATTGATTTTTCGAAATTTGACACCTATGGAGGTGAAAATGTACGGGACGAAGGGTGTTTTCAATAAATCGTCTATATAGGTTTTAAAATAAACGGAATATGGTTACGGTTTCCACTTAAATTAGACGTCCATACAATTTCGAAATTCGTATCCTGCAGGGGTGAAAACACATGTAATGCTCTTTACAAAAATCCACTAGTGCTATCGAACCGTCGAGTTAGAGTAGTTTTTCGTTTTATGCCCGTAAATAGATTTCAGTTGTTTTCAAATTTCGAACTTTTAAGGATGTAAAGGAACGGAAAAAAATATTTTACTGGATCGTCGGTCACGCTTTGACTCAGTTGGTAGAGCCCACGATTTTTCCCGAAAAGAAATCTGCAACAGATTGTTTCAATTCCGTATGCGCACATATGAAGCTATGCTTCACGGTTATTGGTAGACTGTATTATTGCACCGTCGTGGCTCATTTGACTGTGCCAACAGGAACAAGGTTAATGCGACACCACACGTATGTAATTTGCGGGTAGAACCCTAGACGCTGAGAGTTATAAACAGCCAATCACCGACCATGGAACAGGGCTGCATATGTGCACAAGGCTTTCAGACGAATTGTTACAGAATTCTTTCGCGAAAAATCTTGGGCTCTATCAATTGTTTGTCGACGTGATTATCACCTCAATTGAAAACTTATACAAATGTTTAACATGTAAAGGCAAGATATTGCGAAATTCGATCACTGAAGAGGTTAAAAGGCATAAGATTTGTTTTCATTCACCCCAACATATATACCTAACCTATTGAGATATTAAGATGTGTTTTGCTTCAGAATGATGCTTACGTAAATACGTAAAATAATATTTTCAGTTCTTATACTGAAAAAATTACTGTAAAATACCCTAGGGGAGGGGGTTTACTTAGTCTTAGTAAACCTTTCAAAGCAGACGATCCGAAAAAGCAAGTACAATCATAGAGAAGTATGTTACAGGGAAGTTAATATTCTGCATTTATATCGTTACATAAGGGTTTATAACCTTTATGTGCTCAGCAACGAAATATTTTATTTTTTTAATGAACTTTCGAAGGTACGTATTTTAAAGGCACAATCATCAATGGTCGTACTCGAGGTAAATGAGTCATCGTACCATGTATACTACTTATACCATCTGAATACTCTCTTATATTAGTAAATTTTTCTGTGACTATTAATATTGTTCGGCACAATAATTAAAGGTGGCAGGGATATACTTAGCACAGTATTTAGCTCTAGCTACTTACCCGTTGCAGAGTGAACTCAACCTGTAGCTTGGTTACCCTAACTCATAATGGCCGAGCTACTAATGCGGCGTACAAGGAGTTCCTTCAATTGAACAAATATATGCTATTACAAGAAATACATGCGGGCAATGTCACGGACGAACTGCTAGCTTATAAAATATAAATTATAGTTAGTTTGTTCGTCTCCCATGCGGTTCTATCCCACTCGTCAGATCACAATGAGATTTCTGCAAACAAATTGGGTGGGGGAAGGCAAAAAGAGGTAAAGAGACAGAAAAGGATATAAAAATAGTAAACAAATAAACATTTGTAAGGTGTGCGTGCACCAACGTAGGTTTTCACCAAAACTTTTTAGGGGAAGCAGGGGGAAAACTGAGTAGAGGGGCAGAACAGGGTACCCAAAATTTTTTTTTTTTTTTTTTTTTTTTTTTTTTTAATGTTGTTGAGTTGTGTGTGCGCCCACGAAGGTTTCTACCGAAACAAATGTTTTGTACTTTGGGGGAAGTGGGTGGCAAAACGGAGGTACAGTGGCAGAATGGGTTCAACAAAAAATTTCGTTGAACAATTTTCCTTTTAGAAATTTTTCTAAAACGCACACTAATTCTCTTTAACTTTAACTTTTCAAAACTTTTTGTTTCAGAAATGTTATCGCGTCTAACGGAAAACCTCGCAAACGAAGTTGCGGGAACCAGCTAGTCTACAATAAAGAACGAAAATAAATCGTAACATTTTACCATCACTGTGTTCAGAAATCACTTCAATATTATTTTATATTCTCGAACTAGATTATAACTTGAAAAAGAGGGGAAACTAGTATAAAAATAACGTAAAACTCTGAATACCATCAAGTGAATCTACTTTACACGATCCATTCAATTTTAATCAATGAAAAACTGCTACTAAATGCGATGCAATCCTCAACAACTTAAAAAGCTATAAACCATAACTTACAAAAAGTTATTATGGTGCAAAGCAACCTCTAAATTTTGGTAAACGAATTCCTCATAGTGTAACACAAAGAATACTGGGAAATTAACGTTGAGCTAAGAATTTTATACAACTAACATCTTAGATCATGAGAGACGTTGAGGAAGCTATCACTCCTGTTGGAGGTGAGTGCTCAAATCACTTGGCCACTGCAGTCCGGAAAGTTACAATTTTACAAGAATATTCTTGGCAAAAATAACGAAAAATTTATATATATATATATATATAATCTTCTCGGTACGGGTCTGCAAACTTACAACTAACATTATCTAGGACCCTGTTAAGACTTTACAGAAGTAACATAAACAGAGACAACTTGTCCAATAAATGTTGCTACAGTTGGATCACACTTTCATGTTCTGCTGAGCACCTCCAGGTTCAGACGTTCAGAAAAAAAATGTTCACTATTGAATCAGGATTGTGCAGTGTTTACAAATTGATCATATTGAATGGTAGCCCACTAGCATGCATGCTGTACCGTGTCCTTATCTTCGTTAGGTGGTCATCCAGTGAATTGTACGGTGTTCCAAATCCTTTATAGATAAATTTTCGTTAGTATTTCTCTGGCACATTAAACGATTTTCCGAAAGGGGAATTTGAAATCCTCGAATAGATAAGCATAACTTTGATTTTACAACATTCTTAATTTACTAGGTAAAACTTTGTTTCCATGAAACTATGACTAACATATGCATATCCAAGATAATATATAATGCATGTCGCTGTCTTCCAAAAATGCTATAATATAGCATGTATTTCATTGACAAACATCTGACTGCGTGTTGTGTAAAAATAAATGGCGATCGTATGAAGTGAATATAACAGTATTTAATTGTTATGATGGAAATAGTTTTTAAATGAAAGTGTTCCTTTGACAGCTTTTAAAATTAAATGAGGAACATAAAAATACATGAGTATTTTTTATTTTAGTCGTCACGTAATTAAATTAAGGAGCAAAAATATAATTACTACTCTCAACTTGGGATTCGACAACAAAATTTAATTTTTAATTAATCTTAAAATGTGTTCTGAAAAATACTTAACATGATAAAAATGGCGTATTAGTTACATATTTTAGTTGTTCCAATAATTGCGTGCCCAAAAATTTTTTATTACATTTTTTTTTAATAAAATAATTGTGTATTAATACAGGAAACAGTGTGATTCGATAAAAATTATAAGCTTATTTATGCAGTGATAAATAACTGGGAATATAGCAATTGGCAATTTGACGAACAGTAAACTTCAATTATGTATTTTATAACTTCGTTTTTATGATTATTGTCCTGGAACGTAAGATAGTTATAAGGATGCCTCACCAAGAGAAAAACGATTTATGCAGATTTTCCTTCAATGTACAAATAATTATGCTTTAATATCTGCTAATGATGGATTTTATAACATACACAGTGCATTTAGTTGAATAAACAGAATCTGAAGATGTATCTGTTTTGTGCAAGGAAGATGCAGATCTAACAAAAGTTAAACATTTGCTGTGCTTGGTTTTTACACGCAAATACCTTGTGTATATTTTTACGGCTGTTAAGCAATTTATTAGGTTTAAACTGCTATCATGGTTATATTTTCCGTTTTTCGATTACTCGACACGTTTGGTATTAGACATGTCAGTACATAAATGTATTATCCAATTCAAAGTGTTTTTTGCTTGTTTCTAGCCTGCAAAAAATAAATAACTGGTTCGTTTAATTTATTTATAGTGTTACCAAACCTCCTCCCCAATCCCAAGCCCATTTTTATTTTCTGGTACGATACATGATTTTGTATACGTATAGTTGAGAAGTGGTGTCAGTGGACACAGGCCATGGATCGGATGTCTTGTAAAATCTAAAATAAATCGCACTGTCCACAAACTAGGTTCCTTGGCATGCGCCATGCCAGGCCAAGGTACCTGCTATTCAAGGTTTTCTGCTGACCCTTGTGATTCCTCACAGACTTCTTGCTGTGAGCCTTCCTACTTACTTCGCACCAGCTAGGAGCACGTAGCTATCAAAACTGCCGTCCGCGCCACCTTCCAGCTAAGTCAACGCTGATTGCATTCATATCGGCTTTCTGTACGTTTTTTAAGCTTTACGTATGGCGCACACATGTGTGTCATACTTCATTGATTCTTACACCATTATCCTGTGACATATCACAAACGTGTTTTGATGTATTTAACGGGCAGCGTCGTAGTTGGCATATTAAGTAACAATGACATGTGCCGCGATGTAAACTTTGCTAAAGCTTAGAGGAAGGTTATTTTCATATGTATTGTAAGTATCAAGTTTCTATCTTTACAAGAAATGCTTCAAAAATTGACAGTTATATCAATGTAGTTTTGAAACAAAATGTGAATTATTCGAGTTAATTACATACGTAAATACTTAACATTTTGCATATGCAATATGGTATGAAAATTTTGTCAATATTTAAAAAAAAATTAGGACTCACGCTTAAGGTATGGGAAATAATCCTTTGGTGGAGCATTGCCAGTTTTCCTGCAAACAAAAAGTATTCGCATATACAAACAGTACCTTGAATATGGCCGTGAAAATTTTGCGTTTTCTTTTCGACACAAGCTCGAACTCAATACTTGTGAGCAGCTGTTGTTTACTTCAGTCAACATATATTCTTGGAGGTTAGGCTACAAGTCAGTGAACCCACGAATTTTCTCCGTCCTTAACCGTGAATAAAACAAAATAAACTTAACAATTATGAATTTGGTTTCTGTAATGAAAGTAGCATCAAACGATGCCATTAAAACTATATTGTAATTTAATATTCACATATTTACTACGATTAAAATAGCTTTTCTCATTAAGTAGAGTACTGAAAAATCTCTCAACTTGAAAATGCACACGAAAACGTCTGATTATTTAACAACTAAAGTTGATAAATGGCCATCAAGAAAATAAAATTTATTTCTTTGAAAAAAAAAATTAATCTCGTTAAGTAATATTATCAGTCTTTGTTTGTGACAACTCTTTTATAAATTATATTTACGTACCTAATTATTTCACTTTATTTTCTTTATTAATACATTTTTCGCCCCATAACTATGTTCCCTCCTGTCATGGTAGCACTATAATTCCACGTTTAACTCAGCACTTGATTCTAGTAAAGAACTAATATTTTGGTAATCACGTTAATTTGGATGGACCACTCACACTTCCTTCAATATTGAGCTCGTTCGCATTTGGGTGCAAAACATACTCATCCTACTCTCTTGTTCACGCTCTCATTACTGTAGTGGCCCAACACTTTACTAACATTGTGCTGCGTTAAATTTTTATAGCAATCTGTATCCTCTCGCAGCAAGTTTGCACACTCTTATTCTGGTAACTGTCTTCACCATCTCCCCATACAGTGCTCGTTCCATTTGTAGTTATTTACAATATTGGACTACGCCATTGCCATACAACTTTCGTCCCAGAAATCCACACAAGAGAAGAGGGAAAATTACAACTAAACAAACGATAGAAACAAATAAGCCAGGACTGGTTTGGCTCTAGTTACCACATATATAAAAATAAACCATGGAAATTCAACAAGGAATTAAATCAGGCCGCAAGAGTAAAAAATTAATCAATTAATTAAAATAAATTTAACTTCCAAAACGAATGATCAAATAAATAGGCCAACACTGGTTTGGCTCTATTCAGCACATGTGTAAATGAGATAATAAAATTCCGGCAGGAATAAGTCAAGTCGCAAGATAAGATAAAACCAAAAACTAAATAAAAAATGAAAAAATTGAACATCAGAAACAGAATGAACTCAGGACACCTGATAAAATAAGTAAGCAAAGACTCAGGTGTCCTGAGTTCATTTTGTTTCTGTTGTCCAATTTTTTTTTTTTTATTTTATTCGGTTTTTGATTTTATCTTATCTTACGACTTGACTTATTCCTGCCGGAATTTTGTTATCTCATTGACACATGTGCTGACTAGAGCCAAACCAGTGTTGGCCTATTTATTTGATCATTCGTTTTGGAAGTTCAATTTATTTGAATTAATTGATTAATTTTTTACTCTTGCGGCCTGACTTAATTCCTTGTTGAATGTGCATCGTTTATTTTATATATATGTGGTGACTAGAGCCAAACCAGTCCTGGCTTATTTGTTTCTATCGTTTGTTTAATTGTAATTTTCCCTCTTCTCTTGTGCGGATTTCTGGGACGAAAATTGTATGGCAATGGCGTACGTCCAATATTGTAAACAACTTCAATTACTCCCATTGCATAAAACATTCAAAGACATAATCGCTCCATTTGTGCTAACTTCCATTTGAAGAGCAGCCCACTCTCCGTTCTTGTATTCCCATTCGAGTTAAGGTCTAATGGCTTATTTTTTTTCTAAAATTCATACTAATTGGTGTTACAGCCTACACACATTACCATCGATAGTTTTCGATTTCATTTGCGTAGTCACCTACAACCTGTACATTATTCGGTGCTCGTTCCCACTTGGCTTGAGATGCACGCACTCCCCTTCAAGTGTGCTAGCTTCCACACCCTCATTACTAGATCACATACAGTTAGTCACACATATAATCCTGATCAACTACATGTCTGAAGAGACATTTCTGTAGTTCCAAATTTAGTCCCGGAGAAATGTTTAGTGATGTCACTGGACTTCGGTGAACCAGAGAAATCACATCTTACATAATCCACACTACCCTATTGCAGATAAACTTAACATAAAACCTACTTGTAACTTCCTGATTGTGAGGAAACATGTGGTCTCCTTGCACTGTGCTGCTTCACATTCACTCACATCTGCCTGGACTGACAAGGCCTGTACTGCCTGTCTTATAGCAGCCAGATCTTACAGAATCTACACAACCTGCTGGAACATAAACCTAACATAAAACCTACTTGTAACTTCCTGATTGTAAGGAAACATGTGGTCTCCTTGCACTGTGCTGCTTCACATTCACTCACATCTGCCTGAACTGACAAGGCCTGTACTACCTGTCTTATAGCAGCCAGATCTTACAGAATCTACACTACCTGCTGGAACATAAACCTAACATAAAACCTACTTGTAACTTCCTGATTGTAAGGAAACATGTTGTCTCCTTGCACTGTGCTGCTTCACATTCACTCACATCTGCCTGAACTGACAAGGCCTGTACTACCTGTCTTATAGCAGCCAGATCTTACAGAATCTACACAACCTGCTGGAACATAAACCTAACATAAAACCTACTTGTAACTTCCTGATTGTAAGGAAACATATGGTCTCCTTGCACTGTGCTGCTTCACATTCACTCACATCTGCCTGAACTGACAAGGCCTGTACTACCTGTCTTATAGCAGCCAGATCTTACAGAAACTACACTGCCTGCTGGAACATATACCTAACATAAAACCTACTTGTAACTTCCTGATTGTGAGGAAACACGTGGTCTCCTTGCACTGTGCTGCTTCACATTCACTCACATCTGCCTGAACTGACAAGGCCTGTACTACCTGTCTTATAGCAGCCAGATCTTACAGAAACTACACTGCCTGCTGGAACATATACCTAACATAAAACCTACTTGTAACTTCCTGATTGTGAGGAAACACGCGGTCTCCTTGCACTGTGCTGCTTCACATTCACTCACATCTGCCTGGACTGACAAGGCCTGTACTACCTGTCTTATGGCAGCCAGATCTTACAGAATCTACACTACCTACTGGAACATAAACCTAACATAAAACCTACTTGTAACTTCCTGATTGTAAGGAAACATGTGGTCTCCTTGCACTGTGCTGCTTCACATTCACTCACATCTGCCTGGACTGACAAGGCCTGTACTACCTGTCTTATAGCAGCCAGATCTTACAGAATCCACACAACCTGCTGGAACATAAACCTAACATAAAACCTACTTGTAACTTCCTGATTGTAAGGAAACACGTGGTCTCCTTGCACTGTGCTGCTTCACATTCACTCACATCTGCCTGGACTGACAAGGCCTGTACTGCGTGTGTCGTAGCCCCCAAACATTATATTTGAAACAGGCGGTGCGACTCCTCGGTGATAATCCACTAACTATTCCCAGGCCGAGTTAGTGATAATAACCTGCCATGTTTCCGAGATCCCCACACATAGCCTACATTTGCTGGAAACAACCATTTATGATCTGCCCTACACCAACTGCAATGAACACAATGATGAGATATGATGTGACGGCATGTATTCTCAGAGCCAGAACAACGCTGACACTCAAATAGTACATTTACCAGTAGGGACGGATTAGACGCAGTCTTAAATAACTAGGTTTTACCTGATGGCCTTTATGCTTCAAGGATCTGCTGCTACTTGAAGGAATTCAGGCACATACTGAAGGTAGGACTTCACCTACCTTCTCCTTGTTCACTTAATTTCTCCTCAGTTATTATCAAACTGACTGCATAACTCTATGGTTGAATGCAGGATGAGGTAGAGAATATATAAGAATTATGTTAGAGTGGAAGACAGAATATCAACCATATTTGCCTACCCTAACAACACCCAGCACGATAAATATTGATAGTGAGGGTTTTTCCCAGACACGATTTGCAGGAACCACAAATGCACATTTTCTTTGAATATTTTTGTAACGTATGTGTATGTCGTGTATAGAAAAATGAAATGTGTTGTTATGTCATTAGTAGTGAATATTGCTGAGTCGTAGATAACCCTATATAAAAGAACTAAAAACGAGATAAGCAAAGTAAACAAACAATTTGAGGATAGAAATGGATGTGGTCAACAAACACAGAAATAATTTCGGAGTGTTAATATAGTTGGTATGTATAATGGAAATAAATAAACAAAAAAAGGAATTTTAATTGAGACATAGATCAACAAGTTGTATTAACGGTGAAAATTATAGATATAAACAGGGAAAATACAAATGAACACAACGTCATAAACGACAGTACACAACGCAACGGTTTTATCACAAACAATAAGATTAGGTTCTCTTTGAAGTCAAGATGTGTGACGCTTCGTGAACCTGTATCTTCAGCTACACGAGCAATCTGAGGAGTTACATCTGACTGACATATGGAAACATAGGATATTAGATATAGGAACGATGCCTACTTCTAGCTCGGCCAATGACAGTTCAGTTGTCTTCCGATTATTTGCGCAGCTTGTAATGACTTTAAATACTGCAACGATGGATTGTTTAATATAGTATGACAAAGCTTTTGTTTGTTGGATTTATTATATCAATTTCAGAACAATTTTTTAAGGTAAAGAAATACGTTAAATTCTAAAAAAACTAATATAAAAATAAAATGATCCGCATCCATTGTCGGCAATAGTAACATCATCAGTCAACCAAGTATAGAAGTAAAGAATATTGAATTTAATACTTTCCGGCTTGTAGATGCCGTAAATGAATTATTTTCCAAGAAGAATAATTAAAATATTTTGCAAGTATTTAATAATTAACAGTACGCCCACGGCTTTTCTCGCGTGTGTTACTTAGAGCAGATACCTCTTTGTACACCTGATATGTAGCCCAGTCAAGAGTAAGAATGACAAATCTGCTAGTTGAGCTAACTCTGCAGCATGATAAGTAGCTATTACTGTACACGTCTTAGTTAGTCGCTGCCACTAACAGCGACTTCGCCTGGGCCTTAATTATAGTCACAGTAAAGTTGATGTTGTGGGTTACTTACATACTGTTAAATGTAAGCGGTTAATCGAATGAAATATGTAGTTTACGTGGTATGAAGACTGATTTTCCTCGTGCAAATCATTGGTGATGGTGCCCTCAATAACATACTTGTTTCTTCAAAACCTTCCTTGAAGTTAAGTGGCATTAAGGAATTTTGGCAGGATGTTTCCCTGAAATATAAATGCATTTTGGCGTCACAACCGTGAGGTTATTGAGATGGTGTTTGTGGGCGAATGCTGTCGAGGAACTTCAGTAGACAGTGGACTGCATAATCCATTTTCATCACTTTTGAAGGACTTCGTTCAAATTACACTAATTTCAACGCAGTATTTTTGTGTCAGGCTTGCAAGTTTGCACGCACTTTAAAAGGAATTTCAGCCCAGAACCTCCCGAATAATAACTTTTATCGGAACTGCAAACAACTGCGCCACAAATTGTCGAAATTATTAATGAAAACTACTTTTAAAAACGAAATAACTTATTAATTTCCTGAGCTCACAGAGGTTGTACAACACCGCGTCTTGATAGAGCTGTACAAGGAAACTCCTGTATAATTTATTTCTCGCTGGTCGTACTTGCTTTTCGGATCGTCTGCCTTGAAAGTTCATAAACAAATTTTCTATATAATTAAGTATCTAATAAGATAAAAAAAGTCATCACTTTTTTTAGGTACTTATGTAAGAATCATCCTTAAGCGAACACCACCTCAATACCTCTACTGGTTAGATAAGCATCATCGGCTGATAGAAAACAAATCTTATGCATTTTTAACACCTTTAGGTGTCGAATCTCGAAAAATCTTAATTTCGCGCCTTAAATATTTGTTCAAGTATCCGAATGAAGTGGAAATCACGACGATAGTTCATTCAGTGAAAGCCAAATCGATCGTTCATTAGAAATCACATATCACTCCTGTACAGTACTGAGAATTCAAATTTTGAAAAATCTTAAAACCTTTTACGGCCATTTACGCAATCATCATCCTGAAGTAAAAATAAACTGAATATCTCGATGAATTCGATGTGTATCGAAGATTTATCTAAAACACATTCCAGGTCTTTTCACCTCCTAAGAGACTGAATTTCGAAATACCCTAGTATCACATTTTAGACTACTTAACTGGTGTCTCTTGGACGTCAGAAACGCGTTAAATGTCCGTTGGGTTCAAGATACATCGACGATTAATTGAAAACACATTTCATCATTTTTCACCCCTTTTCACCTCTTTAGGTGGGGAATTCCGAAAATTCACGTGGCTATATACAAATCAGTGGGATTGATATGTATATCGATTGTAAATCGAAAAAAAAAAAAATATTTACCCTTTTAAACCTCGTTGGGGCTGAATTCGGGTAATACATTTTATTGGTATTTCGGATATTAATACAGCATCAATCTAAAGCAAAGAGCACATCGATATCTCGATTGATTCGATAGATATAGAGGAATAATCGGAAAGAAATTTAATTTATTTTCACCTCCTTAATTAAATAATTTCGAAACGTATTGGAGTCCTCTCATAGACATTTGTATACGTAACCAATTGAAGTAAAAATCACGACGATATTCGATTGTTGTTCAATGAAACAGACGAGTCATAAAAACACATTTTCCCCCTTATTACTACTTGGGGTTCTAATTAAAAAAAACAAAACCGTTTTTGGGTTAGCAAAGCAACATTCTGAAGTGAATACCAACTGTCTATCCCGAAGGATTCGATAGATATCGATAGTTAATCAGAAACATATGTAGGGTCTTTTCACTCCCTTAAAAATTTAATTTTGACAAATCTTTAAATTGGCTAATTTGAATTTTTGTGTGTGTCCTATTAAAGTAAAAATCACGGCGATAGGTCGACGGGTTCGAGCTCTATCGACATTTCTTCGGAAACACATTTCACCCTTTTTACCCTTTAGAGGTCGAATTAAAAAAAAATCATTTCTTAATGCCCGCCTACGACCTGAGGGGAACCGCACAACAAATTTCAGGACTCTAGGTTCAGTGGTTTGGGCTGCAGTTTGATGTGTCAGTCAGTCAGTCAGTCAGTCAGTGTTCACTTTTATGTATAGAGATTACATTATGTAACTGAAAACTAGTCACTATGTTTAATGTTCTCTATGTCACAACATTAAGAATTACATTCACAACAAGCACAAACGCATTTAAAGTCTATTAGCGGCAACTATACTAAGCAGTTGTTACAACCCACACTCTAAGATCCTGCAACTAAGCCTTACAATAACCAACCATGCACGAGCCGTGTATACCGTAATAATGTTATAATAGTAACTGTGATCGACGATCCAGTAATGTCACTATTCTCCAGTACATACGTGACAATGTGTGCAGTTTTGACAACATTTCATGACAATAAACCAAGCAGACGACGTAGTAGCCGCTTGAAGAGTGTGGTACAGGTTCAATATTGCGTGTGCGTCACTTTATGGATTTCCTTTACAAAAGTTATCCCAACAATAGCCTGCGAAGCTTTTCCCTTCTTTTTTACAGTAACATTATATTTTCCCTTCTATCGACTCGTAAAATATCAACAATGTGTGTCGTTTACTGACTCTGGTGGTGATGCTTTGTGTTGGAAGATTGCTTCGTAGCATGAGTGACGTTTCTCTTCCGCACTTTCCCGATATTTCATTTTATCGACTCCAGCTTTGCTACCTGTTACGTTCTCCAATTCACGTGTCAAGGATGAGTTATATTGTTACAAGGAGATCAAAAAAAGAAATCATTGCAGACAGGGGACGAAAGATATGGACGAAAGCCCTACCAATAAAATATATCTAGACTGCGTAGCAGCGATGATGAATGTCGTTAAAATTTGTTTTAAAAAATGTTTGAACACATTTATTTTTAGTTTCTTTCTCAATGATTTGATTTTATTCTATTCTGTTTTTGTATGCAGCGTTGAACATTTTGTAGTAATGTTATTATTCTCAAAAATGTTTTCATATTATTTTGCAATATACCTTACGCATATTAATTGATATGAAGAACCGAGGAACAAGTTGATGTCATGAACGCAATTAATGTAAAAAGTGTTCTTAGTAATATATTATTTGTATGTCCACAAGTGATTGCTTATCCTTAAAACTAGAAATTTTTTAATTTTTTTTTTTAAATTATCAAGCATTACTCACTCTATCTAGGTCATACACAGTAATGTGAAATTACAGTTTTTAATTGTGCATTTATCGTACAAATGCGTATCTTTCATTTACTGCGGTTATCTCTGGAGTGGACTCTACTTGTTTTTAATATTATATGTTGTAAGATAGCTAAAAATAGTCGTAAGAATATAATTCAAGTTTATTTATGTTTAGTATGAAATTTTTTTTTATTTGTTCAATCTAATCTTGTAATTGTAATTTATGTATTTATAAGTATTTGTTGTGTGAAAAAAAAAACTGAAATTAATAAACGCGGCGCGGGAGACTTAGAACGGTGGCAGCCATTGTCTGCGAGCTGGCCTGTGATTGGCTAAGGGAGTTTAGGCGGGGTTTGCTGGCCATAGGTAAGCACTCACTAGAGACTCGGTAGGAAGCCACGGAGGAGACCGGACCACGGTGTCGCGAGCACACAGCACAGAGAGTGCTTCACTTGACCAGCTGTGCCTGCACGGCGGGGATTGGTCCTTCAACTGCGAGTCTTGAGGGCTGATGTCTTAACAATCAGTTATAAATAATTACAAAAGCGGTAGTTTCCTGCAGAAAGGGAGCATATGTTGTAAATCAGACGATAAACGCTCACTCGTGAGCCATCCCTCGTGCGCACCAATTTAATTTGCCGCGTTTTATTTATCAACATTAAATTGATATTTAATTTGAGTTAGACCTGTGAAGTTACACGTACCAAGGGCAAAAATAGTCTGCCAGCGGGTAACAACGTTCATGCACAACTAAGCATTTAGATAACTGGAAAATCTTTATTGCCGAATAAAGTGCGTAATAAAATATTTGGTTCTTTTCATTTATACACATATTAACCCTAGTCGTTCTGATACAAGTTACTGAAACAAGAGAAGTGATAACTTTGTGCTGCTAAAGAATATTGAGAAACCACACATGTTTACACTGTTCTTCAGCAGTATAAGAGGACGCTAATGCCTTAAAACCTGCGTACGAGCTGTCGGACAGTTCAACAGTCGCTTTAGTACAAACTGGTCCTAACGAACAAAATATTTAAGTTCACTGCTTGATTGGACGTACATTGTGTGTCTGAAACCTAGAAGGAGCGCTAAGGACGCCCCAGCATGTACGCTCGGCCACACAAAAAATGTCGCCTCTCTACAGGCCAGAAATTTGTTTAAGTCCCACTTCGGGTATCTTCGGCAGCGTACAGAGGCACACATCGAAATCGCAACAACCCAGCGAGCTCCTCACGACACACGCGTACCGTTCTTGAGACGCTGGTTCGAATTCCGTTGATGGAATTGAATTTTTTTATTTTTTCCCCCACATAAGTAATGTATTAAGAATGACAATGTTCAAAATGAAATAAGTAATTATCATGTATTTCATTCGTAATTATCTAAAACCCTAAATATAATGTCAAGTTTATTCCTACTATTAAGTAAATAAAATACGAAAATAATTGTCGTAAGTTTGCGAATATAAGAAATCCGTGTGGTATCCAGGTAAGACCAAATTATTAACATAATATTTATTATAAATCAAACGGACCATAGAGCTGTAACTTTAAACCGTCATAGTATTTTTGAATTCTAAGTTACTAATTGTCATAAGATCATTACAAATATGGTTTGTTCACACTGGCATTTTAATCGTTTAATAATACAAGGAAACGAATGTCACATGGTTCGTTTGAAGTATCGCACATAACGTTGTATAGGCACGGGTCAACAAGAAGTGAAACACAGTAGGACGAGTTGTCGCTTTAGACGAAGCTAAAGAATTGTTCTCTCAATACGGAGTGTGCGCCTTATCAATAACTGTATCGCCATACAGACATGCCACAAGGGTTGCCCAGATGCCGGCTGATTTGGAGTATGTACTAGGCAAGTTCCTTCGGCAAACCGTGGATAATACTGAAGCAGGAACATGCAGAGGAAGCTTCGAGTAGCTAGTGGCAGCAACCACACCCATGTGACACAACATGTACCAGGTCATGATGACATTTAATATAATCACTGCCCCATGTAATATCTGATTTAAATATTGTGCTGACTTAGTGGTACACTACAGCACTCAAACAATATTACCTGCATAACAAGTGGAAGCATCAACTAACAACTAGATATTAGGTTTCACTTGCAACTAACCACTACACTATTTACTTTCTCTCTGTTCTCTGTTTCCTCTCCCGTCCCACTGACTGCCCATTGTTTTGCAGATAAACACTGATGTAAAATGGAATCAGCCTTCAGACACAAAAGTACAGCGAGCCCTGGCCGGTTGTTTTACTTATGATGGCTGGAAATTTTAACACGAAGTGGGACCTTAGGATTATCATTCGACACAGAGAGTAGTCACAAGACTAATTATTGCTCTCGTACACACAATGTACAAATATCATATGAGGTGGTTACACAAGGGCCAGGGTAAAGTTCCTCACATAGAGGCATCTACTTGCCACGAAGTATGCCATGGAATGAGGTCTTACAATGGATAAGCGCCTGAATGAGGAGTCAGAAAAAAACTGTAGATTCCAGATCAAACTCGCTAGCCAGCGACATCGTCCAGTATGAGAATATCCGGGCATTAATTTAATTTAAAAATTTGTAAATTAAAATATGTTGTATACTAGTTTCTGAGAACACCTGATGCACCACTGCCAAAACACTTATATTTGTGATTTCTATTGTCATCTAATGACTTCCGTAGCCAGGATTTTTTCCTACCACTGTGTCGGTTATCTTAGGACAGGTTTCAGTTAAAAATATGTACATATTTATACACTAATACTTAAGTAATAAGTCCTTATTCACAGATCTATGAATAACACTACTTATCACTGTTCACTACCATCTCTACATCTCCATTGGTCCACTGGTTGTTCACTTGCGATGGCTTGCACCTCATATGTTTGAGGCTGCTGACCCAGACCATCAATGTACAAATACTCTGACACCGTGTTAACAGTGTGTAGAAACCTACTCTGTTATTATTACAACAACGCGCGGTTGTTTACATACCTAATCTAACTGACCAGCTGCCCGTTGCCACTTGTCAGCACACGCTGAAGTTTAGGGAAGTTTTTGGGGAAGAAGCTCAATGCCCAGCTCAAGTTCGTTTCCCCGCAAGTTTAGCCTGATTGGTTGGGATACACTACCCCTTGTATTTGCCTCGCACAAATATAGGTTTTTTATAAAAGTACATACGGTATCCGAGAAATACTTCGAGAAGACGTAAGCAGTGGAAAATATCTCTGTAGGGCTGCGTTTGACGTAGCGACAGGGACTCCCATCCTGTATAGCCGTGTTAGAGTCCCAGTTGCAAACTATTGCACTACCGTACTTAAAACATATACAGGGTGCAGCTGAATTCAACCAGCAAACTTCGGGAGGTGATTCCTTATGGAAAATCAAGTAAAAAATATACGGGACACTTTGTACCTAAAACTAATATTAAGGGTGGTATGAGCACTTAGTCATGGACAATTTTAAGCGTATTTTTGTAAAATAATGGAAATCCAGTAAATTCATGTTACCTCCAGTGAAGTGTTGTCTTATTTGTATTTGTATACTTGTGACGGTGTCAACTTGACATCAGCGGCAGTTAACGTCTCTGGTTACGACGCAGTTTTTTCCGAGTGGAAATTTCCATGGACATACTTTCGCCTAGTGCATAACTATAGTTTAATGGAGGTTACCTGGTAGTTGTGTGCGATGGCATGGATTCCCATGATTTTTTGTGAACAGACTTGAAATGTTACGTTAAACTTTAATAACTCCGCACCGCACCTTCACAATTTCCGACGTCCGTCCTGGTTCTCTGCCAGTAGAAAATAGACGCGTGTGCTGTTGGAGTGAGCTGTGACGTCGGTAGAGAGGGGAAATGGATAGGCAGCAGAGGGAGGGAACATTGTGGTGATCCTTCAGAATTTGGAAGAAGCTTCTGGTCGCTTAAGCACCAATCACCGATGCGCCACGTGTTTTGTTCAACAGACTTTCGTTCAAACCATGATCCCACCACCATTTTGAGAAAGTAGGGGAATGAGAGATTCAACTAAAAATGACCGGATTTTTGCTGGGTTCGGCAGACAGGCTTGGGGATTAACGCTGCTTAAGTTAAGTATTGAGGTTATAGCCATAGTATGGCTAGTAGGTTAGGCTTAGCTGTTGGCGTATTTAATATTATATTTATTACGCCCTGCGTAAAAATTTCGTAGGTGCCTTCCTAGTTCTATGCCATGTTGTTGGCCATAGGAGGTGACGTTCTGAAATAGACTGTTGCGTATGTAAGATATTTCTGAAATGTAACTTTGGTAATGATTTTCTCACAGATTTATGTTCGGATTTTCTTAGGGAGGTTAAATGTTTGTGTCCATGAGCTTGGTTGTGGTTTTATGGAACCTTGAAAAATTAAATTCA
>PNEQ01121978.1:0-25148 GCA_003012365.1 Medauroidea extradentata
CTCCACTGTGGCAGTGTGCTTGTGATAACACAAGTCGTACAGCTGTGGACAAGTGCAGCTGTCAGGCTCGTAGTATTCCTGCCTGGACCACACGCTCCACTGTGGCAGTGTGCTTGTGATAACAGGGATATGTGAGGAGCAAGACAAACGTGCAGCTTGTAGCATGGCCCAGACCCCAGATTTATTTTACTTGTTTTAATTTACAGTATGTTTGTTTCATATTTAGTTGTCACGTATAATGTAGGCCTCATGGTCATTTTAACAATGGTGTTAGTGGAAATTTATTTATATTTAAAGTAATCAATTTAAGTAACTGGGTACTAATTCTGCTTAAAGAAAGTAACATTTAATTTGGTAATTTTAAATCGCTCATTTAACAGTAAGAATAACATTTTGCTTAATAATATAGTATTAATATTTATTTAAAATTAAACAAAGATTCTATTTACATTAATTAAATTTTCAATACGTATTTTTTTTTTTGCTAAAATTGTTTGCATTTGAATTTAATGAAATTATGTTTATTCATTGTTAAAGCTTGGAGTGTAAAAAGGATAGAGATATCAATCTAAATCTACACTTCCAGGAAGAGTTGATATATTTCAGTGTAAAACCAGCCTATAAAGATGATAGTTAAGAATTTCTCGGCATATTTGTTTGCAACCCATAAAATAACAGACTGTTGCTGATTGGCCGAATAAAATTTTTAATTTAATGTTACTTTTACATGGTAACAAAGTTAATACTTAATATATTTGTATATAATTGGTTCGGAAACTAAAATGTTTATGTTCATAACTATGTGGAAATATTACAAGTTTAAAGTGTTCTTTTAACTGTGAAAAAACATAATATTTTTGATTGATTCCTGTAATGGTCGCGGGGTGGCACCACTGATGGGCAACGCCAGTTGTTTGCGCGCAAAGTCGCCACGAACCCACGAGTTGTTAGCAAGATGTAGGCCGAGACGGTTGTGTGGTGGCGGCTGCGGTGTTTTAGGTCGTTGAGATGGTGTTTTGCTCAAAGTGTGCCTCCCGGCAGTCGAAATTTTAAGTGCTGTATAAGTTTGAAATGTAATTTCATTTAATAAACTGCAAAATTTGTGAGAGTTCCGCAGTTTTCATTGCTCGTGCAACATTGTAAGAACCAACGCCTTTGATTTGTTAATGTATTGCTGAGCTAGTCGTGGATGTGTGGTATAGGGGCGTTACATATTTTGTCTGCCCAACGTGCGACGCACCACAAGGTGTCAGCTCGTACCTGTTATCTCTGTTGTCATCACTTGACAAGCATGGTGAGACAACTCTAGCTTTGTGTCTGCAGAACATTGTTTCATCCAGAGCTCTGTTGTCCAGTCAGTTAGCAACATTGGTGCAGAGTAGCTATATTTACCCAGCAACATTACACACCAGCATAGCAACATCCGTGCAATATTACAACTAAACGGGACAGACTATGTTGTTAATAATAACTGTTTAGTTCACTTTGCTTATGCAGTCCTCCAACTTACAGTAAATTATAACAGTGGGGAACATTTAAATGGACATGCACTACTGTATGTTTTGGTGGCAAATTTTAGCTTGACGCTCTTCCCTGGTGAAACTAACAGCTGGGGTATGCAAGGGAGAGTTAGAAGGGGAACGTGTCCACACCCCCTCCACCCTCAAACACCTCAACTCAAGTTGCAGAGGAAAAATGTCATGAAATATGATCAAGTATGTATCAGTTTTACAGTACAAACAATGATGGTGCCTGTAAAATATGGATTTGGATTCTCCATGTTGATTTCAGTACAATAATTTCATACAGTTGCCTCTAAATGTAAGAAAATTTTAATTAAAAGGAATCATTGGGAAACTTTAATATTTTATTTATTTATCTAACATTTATAGTGCCCTTGAACAGCTTCAGGGCCATAGTAGAGGAACACTATACATATATACACGAAACATGGAAACATACTACGTACACGAGGACAAGACAGTAAACAAACACGAAACTAGCGGACAACTAAACAATCCACTATTACGGCAGCTAACAACATTGAACAAGTGAGGTAAATATCAGAAAGCATATGCTCTAATAACTATTAATTCATATCACTGAAAGCAAAGCAAGTGGTGAAGTATAAACATTTTTGGGGAAGGATGACTGTCGAATTGGTTATAATTAAATAAGTGGAAGTAAAATTGGTGATGGAGAGTTATAATCAAGCTGTTTAGCATATTTATAATAATTTTTAGTTATTCCATTAACTATGTTATTTGTCGTAGTATGTGATGTTATAATATTGATGGGACATTGACAATTTGTAGTAATTTTAAGTCCGACATTATTTATAATTTCAGAAGGGTGGGTTTTGTTTGTTAAGTTTTTATGCAGTAGAATGATATCAAGCATATTTCTTCTTTTTGATAAAAGAGTAATATGTATGTCGACATGGAACTTGTCAGATATCTATAGTTTGATTTTTTCCAGTTTTCTTTGTAATATGCTAGTATTGGTGGTAGTGAGGTTATTCCAGACAATTGAACAATATTCAAATTTAGTACGCACTGTAGAAAGATATGTGCAGACGGTTGAGTCAGGGTTGGAGGCAGCATAAGTAATGGCGTATTCCAATTACTGCACCCGAATGCTCCCGGTGCGCACCCAACGGGTGCCGCGTGTTCCAATTACCGGAACTCCCGTTGGGAGCATTCGGATTTTCGTATTCCAATTGAGAGTTGCACTCGATGGGTGCGCACCGGGAGCAGTTTTTGCTGCACCGTCTCTCGAGACGGTGCGGCAAATGAGTGCAATTATGGCGGTGACCTGTGATTGTGTAAACAAAAGAAAATGTTTTCTGTGGGGGAAATTACGCAATTATATGACTGTTCGGAACTTACAAAATGCAAAGAAGTTTATGTGATGCAAACATACAGTGATTATTTTAGTATACTTGTTCGTTATTAAAATTATAGTTAGGTTAGTAGGATTGAGTTGTCTGCACATTTATTTACCGATAGATCAAGAAGAAAATGTGTAGTAAAGTAACCTCTCAAATTCCGTAGGGTTAAATTTGGGCTGTTTTGAGTACCTATGGTTAAAGAATTTCGCGTTTCAAGTTATTTGTTACCACAAATGTTTTGCACTGTAAATGTGCCGTGTTCCAGTTGTTGGAGCATAAACAATACACACTCGTTGGGGGCAATCACGTGACTATTGCATATTTTCAGTTTTCGGGGCGCACCGAGTGCGCCCCCGGAGCAGTCAATTGGAATACGCTATAATAAATTTGATTTGTCCTAACACTTTAGCTGCTGAGGTTCTTAGTTGTTCAACGTGATAGTGAAAATGTCATTTTTTATCAAGAAGTAAGCCGAGGTCTCTGACATATTCACATTTTTTATGGATATGTTATATTGAAATTAATAAGCAATTATTTGCATGTTAATTATGCTCAGTTTTAAACATTTTTTCTGTACCATAATATTAACAAAACATTTTCATAGCTAAAAATTATATCAAACAGTAGCTATGTAAACACAATTAATTTAACCCTATATAGTTTTACCTGTGTAAGACTGTAAGAAATTTTGTTTCCTTTATTACTACCTCGCAAAAACATAACAATAGTAACTTTAACAGTTAATTACTATGCAAGGGGAAATATTTGTTGTTGGTTCCCTTAAACTGTTTATTGTTTCCAATAATAAATGAGTAATGAGCCAAAACAGACCAAACACACTCAATGTTAAACTGTTGCAGAAATGAAACTTTTTGGTACACGCAGGTGACAGGGAGGATTGTCTTCAGTGTAATGTGCAGGGAGTCCTCACTGGCTATATTGTCGGCCGCAATATTAACTGTTGTTGTCGTATTGATTACTGTATTTGTTAATTAATTGTTAATATCATTTATGAGGTACAGTATTTTAAATACTTGTGTTGTTAATGAAAGTTTTTAAATCAGAGTGACTGATTATATCAGTATCAAACTGTACTGTTTTTGCTGTTGCAATCATTTTTCCACTACTGTACCATGTGTGTTGAAAACTTGTTTTTAAATGGATGTTAAATAAAATATTTCAAATTGCTAAATAAGTTTTTCTAAAATATTTAAATACTGAACAAATCCAATTGATAATTTCATGTGTGTTTCAAATCCATATCACGTAATGTACCCACCTGCAAATTCTTCTCAATCTAGAACATATTGTTACTGCCCTGTATTGCTAATGCCCCTTCCTCCCTTCTAAGATATGCTCTTGGATCTGCAACATCATATCGTATTTACTTGTGTATAGTGGGCACTTTTATTCCAAAACAACTGATAAAAATTCAGGGGTGCACACTATGGAAAATAGGAAAAAGGGCTGTGGCGGGAAAGGGGGAATACGGAGTTATAGTCGTAAACTGACAGGTTTCAAGAGTGCGAGGCAGAGAGAGAGAATGTTTCTCACCGCCTGGTTCCACCACCATTATTCCTCTTCCTTTTCTCCCCCCCCACCTTTTTTGTTCTCATCTGTAACTTCCCCTGCTAAAACTCCATTTTTTTTTTGTGTGACGTGGGAAACTTCGTGGGTGGCCCACTGCACAGTAAGAGAGGGGAGGGAGAGTATTGCGCAGGCACACACACACTTGGGCAGGCTGGCAGGCAGCAAGCCACCTTGGCAGCCCATCTATAGATAGCTGTGGAGAAGGGAGGGAGAGACAAGCCACAACACCCACCCTCGCCCAGCTCCGACGGTCACTTGCTAGCCAGCGTGAATGTCAGATTTCCTCTTTATTTTCTTTGTTGACCACATTGCCTTCCCTCCTCCACTCCTGGTCCTACCACGGTCTCTTACTCCCATGATTTGTTTTAGATGCCAGGAACGCACTTAAATTTTGTTCCTGGAACTTGTTGCAAAAATTGTGCACGCTATACACGAGTAGTTACGTTGCCTTCTTTAAACTTAGGAATGATCGCCAGAAGAAAAATAAGTCAATAGAACAATTTTGTATACATTTCTAATTCTTATATACATCCTTTAAATAAAAAAACACACAGTAGATTATCTTTATTAATGTGGCAGGAAAACCACGTAGCTGTATAAAGTTACGCTGAGATGAGCCACAGACAGAAAAACTGCACGTCAATAGAGGCTACAAGGAGAGATGGGAATGGACAAGAATCAACCTAGTACCCGCTTGTTCCTATAACCTACACAATAATATCTGCAACCAGAACCACTAAATATTTGGTACTGTATTGAATGATTCCAATTTTCGAATGACAGCAGAATTGTTGAAATACGGAAAGTAGAACCACATTGTTACCTTGCGTGTAATGTGATGCTTGGATATATGATGGCAATGGGATATTTTGTTTGTTCAGGATCAAAGTGATGGACCTGATGATAGGCTGCGGAGACTTCAACATGCAGTCCGCTTGTCTGCAGACAGTGCTGTACTTTGCTGGAGTGCAGAAGACAGACAGGCAAACTATCAGTCAGCCCTTGCTCAAGATGCCACAAGTACAACAAGTGTTTCTGTTGCTCGAGTTTGACAGCTTCATCAGGGTGAGGCCCGCATTTACAATAAATATTGTTACATATTAATTCAACATTATACTCTCTTCTCTTCTCTCTCCTCTACATTCTCTCCTCTACCTGTCTCTCCCAGCAAGGTTATTCCAGACACGTTGGAGGAAGTCAGTGTGGATATTCTAGCGACTATGAGGTTCCAGTGTGATGGAGCAGTAGCTCACTATGACCTCTGTGTACCTGTAACTGTATTAGATAGGACAGGGAGATTTCATTACCTGGCCAGCACCTTCCCCTGACTTAACACCTTTATATTTCTACGTCTGAGGCTATGTGACAACACTTGTGTCCATCTCTCCTGTACATACTAGGGCGGCCAAGATACGTGCTGCATTCCAGACTATCACAAACACACCTGGTATCTTCGACTACATATGTGCGACACAACGAGCTGCAGCAGCAGATATAACACTTTCCAGAACAAACCTGACTGCAAACACTAATAACGCGCATCTTTGTTAAAACCTGATGTCACTTTTCCTACCAGGTTGTCTACTGCCCCTGCTATTTCCGTACATTGGTACCTTAATAAAATATGTTTCATTTTACCTCATCTGCCACCCTTATAAATTTGTAACACTCATCCAATGTAACCCTGAATCTTAAGGCTATTCACGTAACAATTTTAAATCTATTCATCACCAAATCACAACAAGTTTGGAGAAGTTGTTCCAGTAGTGAGTTTTAATTAAATGAAATATGTTTCTGGAAATCACTGCAATATCCTGACTCAAATTACATTGAAATGAGGCACTCTCTTTGTCTGCAAAAGGGATGGTATCAAGAAAACAAACGATTCTTCCAAAATATTTTTGCACCAAATGCAACCATGTCAAGTAATAATTCCGTCAGTATTTTAATTTTAAAATCATTGATTTTTAAAAATACCATACTTTCAAATGCCCTAAACATTGAAAACACCTTCATATTGGCTAACACGCACATGACTTAATTGAAAAACTGGGCAAATTTAATGAACCTGGTTACTTAAAAGTTAACTCATAGAATTTGCTCGTTGCCAATGCATGCACCGTCGCGGTAGAAAATTTTCTTAGTAATTAGCGAAGATTTCACTGATACTGAATTGAGAGGAGTGAAGATATCAAGATAGCTCTCGCACATTTATGTCAGTTTAATTCAAATTCCGTAGTGATGATAATTACAAAAATTCATTTTATTGTGTCAAATCCGCTCAAAAATAATAAATTTTGGTTTAAAGTCAACTGTCTGAAGGTCGCATGCATTCAAAAAGTGACCTACCAAGCTAACAGTTAGAATGTGTTTGTAAGCAAACCTGCTGCGTCTTACAGGCAGCTGACAAAGTGTTCCGATTGCGCAAGTATGGGAAATAATGTAAAAAATTAATTTATACATTAAAAATCAACTTTTCTTCCCAATTATTGTTACATTTTTTGTGAGTGACCGTAAGAATTGCTGTAGCAGTTCTGTCATCTATTGACACATTTCGCAAAACCCCGCCTACCTCTCGAATTATCCGCCAATAATAGGTGTGTTGAACTCGCCTATTGGCTAAGCCGTTTCTACAAGTGGGGCGGCCACTCATTGGAATGGCAAAAACACAATAAATTGAACAGATGTTGAGATTTGGTCGCAACTTTTAACTGCAAAGAACATATTTGTTTCATGTTTGCCATATCATACAGTTCACAATACACTGAAATAACCACTGCATACATAAACTGTACTTTTGTTGCTAATAGCAGACTGTTTCTGGTTTTGTTTTTAGAAGCCACGCAGTTCATCTTGTATTGTCTCACGGCGCTGTAGTAAATATTGTATTTGGAATAAATTTAATTGTATTGCTGCACAAAGGAGCTACAATAAACACTTACACTATTCAGAGTTCTAGCCATACCCATTCTTACCACAAAAACAACTGGATTTAATGCAATTTCATAAACTAAACATAAGTTGCTGTAGAGTTAAAGTAAATGGACACGCAACAACAAGTCCAATGACGTCACAGAGACATCAACAAGGCAGTACTCGTTTTTACTGAGATAAAATAAACACTCTTTTTATTTACGTTTTTCTTTAGTTATACGGAAGGAAATGATGAAAGTGTGGTACTGTTATTCATTAAATTAAACGTACTTTCAAATAAAAATAGACTTTAAAAATAGATAATATTCCCATTGGATCCAACTTGTGGTTACTTTGGTCTAAGTTTTATAATGTGACTTAATAGGTACGATACAGTACATGAAACATTAATTGTGATTCTAACAGATATATTTCATGACATTTCACTGACTTCAGTAATTTCTTATAACATTAAAATAAAATACGTACATTACTAATGCATATTTTTTAAATCCTACAAGAATAAAGTTATAAACTTCAACTTATCATATTTAAAAAATATATTTTTTTTTAGTTCATTAGTCATGTAAGGCCTGAAACAGTGTTATTACACATATTGCCTTAAAAAATAAATAAAAAACAAGTATGTGCACTTTGAAGACCCATAACTCTTTAACTGCGACATTTGATGTTAGTTGAACGTACAAAATATTGCTAAATTGGGTCATGTGACTATTGTTTAGATATGGAATGTAGTGACTTTGTAAAGTTTGCACATGGATTTTCTATTCGAAACTAACCAAAACAAAGCAATTAATTTTTTTATGTACACTTTTTGGGCATAATAAAAAATTTTTTCGCAGAAAAAGAGTTAAGGAGAAGAAAGCATGCTAATGTAAATTTTCTGCAAAAAATTTGGAAATGATGATAAAGCTAAGTTTTCTTTGTTTACTCTGTTAGGACACAAGATTCTTCCTAAATATGTTGAATTCTTCAATGGGCATAGAAGCCATGGTGTTTTCTATTCCATGTTCACGTGTTTTCATTGGGCAAGAAGAGATTTTTCAACCAAGGGTATGTACATGCAACATAATAGGTAGTTTTATTTGGGCTAGCCAAGTTTCCTGATGAAGCACATGTCTGTGTGAACCCAGACAGTTGTTTCAACACACACTGAGCGAATAAAAAGCACCCGACATTTAAACTTACTACTGTATACTTATGTTTTAGCTCATTTAACACACAATAATGTAACATACATAATATAATATATTACAAATAATCAATCCGTAATTATGGCCTTCAGTTAAATAACAGATAGGTGTTTCATCGACTTCATGCTTGAATGCCATTGTGAGCTAGGATCTTGTAAAAGGCACACTCTACGTACAGTACCTTGAAGATAGCGGAGATACTTGCAAGTTTGTATCACACGGCCACAACATACGCCATCCACGTTGCACTTCTGTAACAGTTGTTCCCTCAGTTGTGACATTCTCAAAACTGTCTATGTGCATCTAATACTGCTGCATCCAAACAACACAAGATATGTGTGGGAACTACATACTGTAGTTTATCTTGTCATTCCTATATAGCCAAGAATGTGAATATATGTATGTAAACACCACAGATTAATTAGTTATGCTTCACAAGAGAAGCCAGAGCATAATGCCTACGTCATGCAGCAAATACTTGCAAATAAAGAATTACTGTCTGTAGAGCAAAGAAATAATCCGACAGTTTCCAGTAACACACACTTTACTTTGATGCAAAACAGCACAAACTTCATTGTATGTGTATACACCCACCTCTATCACATCATTTATTTCTGCTGTACCGCTAACGACATAACAACCACAGAAGACAAATGCATAACTATGAAAGCTGATCTTTATATTCGTTTATGACAATTTTACATTCGACAGTTTCATCAGTTCTCTAGTAAAGACTTATCTGCTGCGAGTTACATCACCTTCATGAATGTCCACATTTAAGTGGTTCGACTTGCACACATGCTCTCAATTGTTCAGTTAAAGCTGTTTAACAGTGAAAGATTCATTATTTTATATCTCATGCAAAATTATCTTCACCTTACAGATATTGCTTCTGATCACATTGTTGCCCAATAATTTTACGAAAATGTGACCATCAAAGTTAACCCCTACTACCTCAGGTGGGATCGGGATAGCGAACTACGCTGTTGATGTGAGTGATTGGGCGCCAGCAATACTCCCCAGGTACTGCACTTCGAGACTCTTAGGCCTCAGGGTGTGGTTTGTTCGGTGTGTTCAATATCCCACCCGACGCGTTGATGGGAGTGATTGAAAGCCACTTAACGATTTGTGATTGAAAGCCACTTAACGCGCGGTGCGTTGATGTGCGTGATTGAGTGGTGAAAGCACTTGAATGGATTAACATATATGACACTGACTATACCAGAACTACACACTTACTGGATGTTGGCCCTCAGTACGCCTGATAACTTATGTTGTCTCCACTAGCAATATTAGGTGTCTAGAAATTATGTAAACAGTATTTCACTTGCAGATGATTTATTGCGCTTACGGTACATAGTGCCAAAATAATGTCTGAATTACGCACGCAGCAAGGTAAACGTAGTGATGTCTACGACACCAGAAGGTGCACCTCCTTAAGCAGCGAGGGACTGGCAGCCACTATGATGGACCGTCAGGTTCACTTGGAAGCTGGCGTAGAGAGTTGAGTTGCGGTGAGCACGTGCCTAACTGTGTCACAAGGCAGCCGTTCCCGTGCACGTTGTAGTGTGGTAAGGCCCTACAAGTGATGTTAGCGGTACAGTGCGAAAACTGTGGCGAGCTATGCTAGGCCGGTGGTGGGGTGAGTGGCACGTAACACGCTGCACACAGAGTGATGCTCTCAACGAGATGAATTGCGTGAGTGCATGATAATGAAATGAATTTACAACGTACTGCTCACATGTATGCTGAACACAATGGCGGTGTCATAACCTGAACATGGTCGGTCACAAAAACATGAATTACGCCCTTAAAATGTTACACAAATACAAAATAACCTTAGCAACGCGTGTGCGAAATTATGCTGAATAAAACAATACCAAAACGAACCTCGTATGGTGAAGGATGAGTGCCGATGTCTCCCGATACAAAAGTCCCGAACCACGTGGCGGTGATAATGCCGACGCGGTGTTTAAGTTAAAAAATACCAAAAATGGTCACAATTATTAAGTTAAGCGGATGCGCAATGCAGTGGTGAATATCTGGTAACGTGTGCTAAGCAAAGGTGAACCGGTATACTAGCGAGACTATTGAAAACTAACAATCAGTGAGACAAAAGATGAAGAGCACACGGACAGCGTCTTACCTCTCCAGAAGACTTTGACGAACTGCCACGAGGGAGACAACCGCTAGGGGCTCCTTGCCTCGCTACGGGGTTTACACACTTCCGGTACCTCGTGCGCGTGAAATATTAATATTAATACCTTTAAAAAATGGCACACACTAAATTACATAATAAATTACGTTACATATTTTGCAGATAGTGAATGATGCATTTATAAATGTCTGCTGAAAGCATGAAAGTGAACATAGTAAACATGGTAACCCTTGGTGGCCTTCGGCACATACTGTACACTACTGTTTGATACACAATACACTTCGCACTAAATGATTTGGCATGCATATACACTGGGGTTGCGGAATGATTATGGGAGAGTCTGAGAATGCTTTTGGGTGGGTGGAAAAGGACACACTTGCGCCGTTATGGGCTTAACCCATACGCTGGCCCTGCGGCCGGCGTCAAAGTCTATAATTGTACTGTATTCTTCACTTATCAACACTAACAACTAACTCATCTACAGAGGTACTACGATAATGCACAGGTAACATATTTGCTAATGACTCATAGAAATGTTTAAAACAAGTTGTGAAATCAAGGTGAATGTTTGTAGGTTTTAAGTCACATATAAGTTTATCCCTTTGTGATAAACCTGTGTGGTGGTATGCCTGCCAATTATAGGTCTGCAGTGTTTTGTTTGAACTGTTATCATACTGTGCTATAACATGGTGATGGGCAATGACGTTGGTACACATGTCGCAGTTGTCCAAGTGACGCTGTGTGCTGTACACAGTACGTAGGTACTTGCACCACGAAGTGTTGTTGGCAGGACCTGTCGGAATTCTGGGTTGACTTCAACTACGGCTCAGTGAGTATATCTATGATGTACGACCAGCACGTGTCGAGTGGCAACATCAAGTCCCTCACCATACTGCGTCATGATGTCAAGAATGTGCTCCTCTGCAATAGGTATGTAACACTACAAGGCAAGCTCTTTGTCTGTGATGGTTGTATTAAACAATGATGCAGGACAACAGTTGTGTCGCCGGTTATGAGCTAGGCTACAAAGTGCCACGCTGTGTGTGGCGACATTGCTTGTATAAAATATTTTATAATTATGTAAATATATCTGAGAAGCGGTGAGGGGAGGGAACAGAGAGCGCTCGTAGTTTGTGTGACGTTTATAGCCGGACTGCTGAACAAAACAAAATACAGACTACGAGAAATAAGTACGTAATGTACAATACAATATAAGTACATTTTTAATGGGAACAGCGCTACCAGTAAACAAGCTGGCTTTCATTTCATATTCTTTAAATTAAATGGCTAACATATCTTATATTACATAAAATAAAAAAGTTATTTCAGTAAGTTAAAACTGGTTATTTAGTTGAAAAAAAGTATCAGAGTCAGTCTGAGAAAGTTGACAGAAAAATTATAAAACTTTCTATAAGGGAAAAAATATGTTCCTAACGCTAAGAAAATTGTGAATTAAAATGAAGTTTCAATTGCATAACATTCAGTAATACTAATCACCCATTTCACCACAGTAAACAGATAATAAATTATTATGTTAGTCACAGTATATTTTTGCTACAACTAGCTTTGAATCAGTTCTCTTTGTCCCAGATACCAGTGGCGTGCAAATTAACGAAGTGTTTTTACAGTTTGTTTTATGGAAAATTACCAATAACTATTGGTTTTCACATTAAGTTACTGTTTAGTAATTAATCACGAACTTGGCAAGTTCTTAATGTGAATAGGCAAACAGTAACTCAGTCTTTTCCATGCTAATTTGTGAGGCGTAGAAAGCGGTGGAGTAGCAACTTGCACACTATAAGCTATATAACCACCGATATATGCGACGTTATGGGACCTCTTGTTTCTTGCCTACACTCGACTACTACTGTGACTAGTGCGAGTCTCTCTCAATTACGAGATAACAAATATAACGACCAGTCTTAGTCAGCAAAGTTCCGCATTGTCTTAAGTCACATTGGCCAACAAAGAGAGGTTGGTTATTCCTTGGCTTCAAACCTTCCAGAACGACGGTAGATGGAAGTCACCACAACTCAAACTCCAGTTTATTTTGCAGACATAAATAACTACCAGCAATGTTCACAGCCATAGAAGAAAGATAATTTTGTTGCAGGTCAAAATAACACTTGTGAATAAAACTATACAATCTGAATACTTTTCATAAGTAATTCTCATTATTACAAATACACTTTAAATTAGCCTGAATTTCCAAATACAATTAACAACATTTAGTTTGGTGATTCTATGTTAATAATACTTGCTATCTTATGAAGTAGGTTGCAAAATTACATTTCTGAATGTTTTGTATAAATAAAAAGTGACTGAAATAAAGTAATTAAATAGAGTACAAACTCTGTGTTACTGTAAGTAAGACTTTGTTAAATGTCTAAATAGACTTTTAACAAGGAGAGTTGTATTCAGTTTATAACATGTTGTTCGACAGGTTGCTGTCCTCTGTATCTGCAGGAATAAAGTACAGCTGCTTGCTTTATAAGCACTACTAGATGTGTCAGCAGTTAGTCGCACTGCTGCATGAATCACGCACATCACACGTAAAACAGAGCTATCGACACTTGTTTGTGTTCACAGCTGCTATGCTAACATGAGCGATGTAGTGGACTGGGCACTTTTTCAACACTGGCAGTTTGCTATTTTAATATTTCTATTTTCATGTTGTCTATTACAATATACTGAATCTTGCACAAAATATGTGAGGTTGAACAATATTAACATGGATCGACATCAAGAATACTCAAAATGAACATCTCTCGCTACGACGATCATAAAGCAACTGGTGGCAAAGTTACCAACCCTATCATGTCACTCTTGCCAACATAACATCAGAGCTGCCAACGTAGAACTTGATGGCGCCACTGTAGTCAGCAGCACGGAAGATTCAGATTATGTCCAGGTTTAGTTATAGAATCACAGTCACAACAACGGGTACTTCATAAATATACACTATTTACACGCACTAACAATTTTCTTACAACATATTACGTAATTTATGAACAACGTTTCGTTATATGTATTCTTCCGCTGGTTTTCTTAGAATTATTAAAGTCCTGTATCGAGTCTGCTTCTTGTCAGAAAGTCACAGCCAAGGATTCTTATCTACCTTGTCGAGGGAAGGAAATCAAATGTACTCATAGCTAGTGTACAAACTGATGCTTATGTCGTAGTTAGGGTGGCCAAACACATCACCTTTTTTTCCTAAACAAGTCCTCATGTATTGCTACAGTGCAGCCACTACAACCCAGACAATGTGGCGTTGGTCACTCACATCATACAGCTCTTTAATTGCAATGCTACAACTTCGGTACAAACTAGGTTTCAACTTATTCATTAAGGCAATTTAACAGTTGTACACACGTATTCACTCTTCTAGTGACTTATATGTATAAGTGCTTATGTTTACAGTAGAACTCAGATTTTAAGTTTACTGGATTTTAAGTGGCACACACTTTGAGTAGTCGTTTTCAGGAACCATAAAAAAATCAAACATTACTCAACCTCAATTTTCAGTAGGCATCAATTTAGAGTTGCCATTTTGGGCACCATGAGGCCACTTAAAATTGTGGTTCTACTATATACTATACGACTTTACAAGTAATATAGTTAAAATACTGTACCTACAAGAAAGAGAAAAATTTGATAAGAAAGTAGCAAACTAAAAGTACTCTTTGTTGTGTCCCTGACTTTGCCAACTGGTGCTGATAAAAAATGTTGCTGATTACGCCGATACGCGCTGCCTCCTGCCTGGACTAGGTACAATCTGGGCACAGTCAGATCAGTCGGTGTACCTGACACTGACCCCCATGTCCGCAGATTGGGCATCCACATGTGGTCCCCTTTCTCAAGCCGAGGCAGTTCTCGTACCATATGTCGTTTATTGTACCACTGACTTTGATACTTCTTTCGTTGTGCCAGTTTATGCCGCACTACCTGTTGGCTCTTGGTCTGGGTAAGGGCCATACAAGGTAAAGTGGTCCAAACTTTCGTACCGAGCGTCATCTCTAGGAGAGATAGGCCACAGTCCACGGGTGCACGACGATATGCCAAAAGGGCCTCGTGAAAATCATCACATTTCTTTAGAAGTTGCTTAGCTGTTTTGACAGCTGCTTCTGCACAGCCGCTGGACTGGCTGAAATAGTGACTACTTGGTTTATGAGAAAACCCATACTCCTTTGCAAACTGGTAGAATGAGCCCTTGAACTGAGGTCCGTTGTCAGTCCTAACCACTTCTGGGATTCTGAATCTGGCAAATACTGATTTGCATTTCTGTATTACTATTGCTGCTTCTGATGAACTAACCAGTTCTATCAGCTCAAAATACAGTATCTTGAATAATAGTCAGAAATGACTAGAAACCACTTCCCCTGACACTTCATTAGATCTGCTCCTACTTTCTGCCACGAGTAGTCTGGGGCACTTTCTTTGATAAGAGGTTCCTTAGCAATATCCCTGTGTTCAATACACACAGGACAAATTTGGACTAGGGCTTCAAGTTGGGCACTGAGTCCCAGCCACCACACTGCCTCTCCAGCTCTAGCCTTACACTTGGTGATATCTAAATGGCACTTATGCAGTTGTTTTAGAACATACTGCTACAATAAGGCTGCAAAGATGCTGACAAAATTAATTTGCTCATGTACCTGCTTGGCGAGTTATCAGATGACATCAGTGTTACATTTGAAAAACATACATCAGAGTGAACTTACGACGCATTAGTGCAAGCTTTCGATAAGCATTTCCAACCTTGTGTCAACATGATATTCGAGCAGTTTAAATTCAACTCGCGAGTTCATCAGCGTGGCATGATACATACTACAACTGCCCACTGCAACTTGAGACAAAGTTCTGGCAAGCTCTCCGCTGTACTACCTGCAAACTAAAGGTCAAAATCTCCTGAAGACTGTGCTACCTCTCTGAGGGGGGTGGCGGGCGATGTGGCTGCGGTTGGGGCCATCGGTGTTGCTGCGGTGTGTGCGGTTGCGTACGGTAAGTGCCGAACAAGAGTATCATCTCATAAACACATAGTCATATCAACCTCATAGAATACCACCCATCCTAGGCAGGTGCTGGGAATATTAGCCCGCAGTATTTGCCTCTGTAGTAGTGTACAGCCACTGCAGATTAAGACCTCTGGCATGGGCCTAAAAACCCCGCAAGTCTTGAGTGCAGCCTGTGACCTCTGGCGCAAGCCACAGGCTCACACTGTCCCCTCACTATAGCCCCTGGCTAAAGCCACATCTACCTGGCTCAATGGGCACTCTCTATGCCCAAGAAGAGGGGGCCTCCAGTTGCAAGCACGATGAACGAGGACAATGTGTCGGCAGCATTCTCATGGCAAGCAGCTCAGTGGCCTCAAAGCACACTCACATATTTCTGAGGCTGCCCACAAGGAAACTGAAAGAATACAAAGAGTGGTACTCATACCTAGGCCATGCATATTATGTTATCACCACAGGGAAACTTGCCCATGTGCGCATGCCCAACACATGTGTATGTGAGCGGGCGACCCATACTCACATCATCTACATCACGTTCACATATTATAAGGAAGCACAGAAGTTCAGGTAACTTAAGCGTACAGAGGTACAATTATGAAATGCAAATTTTATTAGTGGTACGTACCCACCACTTTTGATTAGCAGATCAGCCTGGCAAACCTGCTGAAAAATTTATCATGGCCTTACATAACCTAGCCGAACCTTGCAAGTCAGGGACACAACATTACGTGTTATTCATTTTGAACAATATTACTATAGTGTCAAAAAAAAAACACATGCTGGTACACAAAACAGAAACAATTTCACAGTAAAATATTTAATTTGTTCACAGATAAATTATTTATTAATTAATATACAACATTTTTATTTGCAACAAAAATTATTTGAAAAAAATCAAATTAGTATTTTAAGTGCACATATGTAATTGGTATGTTGTCCAGCTGAGGACCACAGACTAGCCTACGAGAGGTTGTACAGTATTTAAATTACAAATGTGCATGGATGATTACAGAAGATGAGCGTGCAGATAAACCCCGAGAAGCTACGTAGCTCAGAATACAACATACTCTCAGACAGTGGTTGTAACTCGAGTCTCTGTGCTGTTATTATCTACTTGTAGTTCCTGCTATGAAGTGTTCTGTTGCAGCACTGCATCCAGAAACCTGACAATAACTCTCAATCGACTCTGCTCTGGATTTTCATCGACCAAAGTCAGGATAGTCATGGCAAACGAGGCAGCATACAATGTTGACAGCATCCTTGTCAACATGTTCCATGGAGTTTATCAGGTTATTTATACGCTCTCTTTATTGAAATGTTGTTTTATCTGACTCTTCCTACTGTTGTCATGTGCTCAACTACTACCATGTCTTCGAAACACTCAGTTTAACAGCAATGTGTGGGAAGTCTTGGCCACAGAGTGGTCTGGGTTCGACTCCCGGCACATATGACCTGGAACATGGTTCAACATAACTGACATTACAGTTTGTCATAACCCCGCACTTTGCACGCCTTTCCAGCCAACATTGTTTCACTCCATCCCCTCTCCAGGCAGGTCTGGCCTAGTGACAAGTTTGGTCGGCCTCACTGTACGTCATTCCTCATCAGTATTAACAAATTTCCATGTTCACGATATGCTGGTATGACTTCATCAAGAATACACGAGTGAAAGTTAGTAGTGATAGTTTTTCAAGCTCTCTACACATACCAGAAATCTGGTACTTATTCGGTTGATAAGAAATAAAGAAATAAAATCTTAAAATTAAAAGTGAATGGTTATTGCAACATTTGTGAGCATACATAAGTAAAATAGTAAAAAAAAAAGTTTGGTTGTTTTTTAATGTTTTTCAAAATTGTTGTAGTTCAGAACCTCACTACGAAGCTCTTTGGTTGAATACTATTGTAACAGTTGTCATACAGTACTTCAGAGACAAACTGAGGTTGAAAAACTGTACAGCAGTTTTGACACTACTTAATACACTATTGTTCTACAGTACTGTCCTTATGCAGTCAGCAGTTTATTCTAAGTTGAATACTTTTGTATCATCTGCAAAAACTTTATACGTGGAGACACATTAAAGTCTAAATATTATCTAATCCTAAAGCGCTGCTTGGAACCAGCCAAAAATTGCAGTTTTGTGTAACTAAAGGCATATTAACTAACCCAAAAATGTTTTGCAAATGAAGTTATGCAAGTCTAATAAAATAAACAGATTGTGAATATTATTGTACGCATTTAACAGAAAACTTTAAAGCTGACTGGATGTTGGGTTGCGTGAATGCAGTAAGTGTAGTCACTGGTCAGTATACTGTGTTGGCTATTGTTTTATGTTTTCAGTTTCTTTTTGTAACATTCATTAATAATGATTTGTGTTGTAATTGTGGCATTGAATATAGGTCTAAAACTTTTTCACAGGTTGAAAATAGAACACAACTCAGCCTGCATGATAAAGAAAATGAAGAAAAAATCTTGACAGATTCCCAGGTTTCTGAAGATCCTGTATCAGAAACAGATTCCAGGTGGTCATCTTCTAATTTTGGTTCGAGGTTGATAAGTAAACACTCCCTGACATTGACTGCTGCTGGGAGGGAGAAGAAAGCTTCGATAGCGAGGTGTGACTTGAGGAGAAGTCTCAAGTTTCGAGCCAAGAAGACACAGAGTCACAGGAAGCAGTACTCTAAGGCGAGCATGTCAACATCGACAAGTACCACTAGTTCGCTTACTTCCCCGTACTTTCTGATGAAGACTGCCTGTGAAAGTGTTTTAGGATCGCCTCCAAACATCTTCACCCCTCCAGGTCGTGATGTTGCTGCATCCATCAACCAACAAAACTGCAAGGCTAGCGTACCTCTGTTTACAAAGCACACGACAAATATATTCGAGTGTCTGTCAGACAAGGAGCGACTTTTGAGCAGTAGCACATCCCCAGCAACGTCTGTGGTACATAATGTCAACAACGTTTGTGCCAAGAGAGACGTATATATTTGCTCTCGGAAACTGCAAGTCGACCATACGACCCAACCCGACATCGTTCAGCCTACAGTGACAAATATAACAGATGTGACTGAAAGTGTAACTGTAGATTTGGAAAACACGTCAAATTCTGCAGAAGTTGTCCATTCAACTAAGGCTGAAAACTCTGCTGTTTCATCAGTATTTCCCGGAAATGATGGTGTTTGCGAAACCACTCACTGTACTGAACTTGAAACCTCAGACGTACATAAGAATATGTGTTCAGAAAGGTCAGAAGTCTCGATTGGAGATGATGTGGACCTTATTGAGTCGTCCCAGAATATAGAGACAGAACTTGAAACAAGGAAGTTAGTCATGCAGGAACAAAAATTGAGTAGAAAACTGACTAGAAACAAGACGGCAGTGTCGCAGCGTGGTTTGTTCAACAATGTTGTGAGCGAGCACTTTGCAGCTTCGAGCCTTCATGCAAAGTTGTCGCGAGTTGAGAGGTACCGGCACAGGACACAAGCGAGAGTGGTGAGTGTCGGCCGGACAGGGAGACAGCAGACAACTAACGTGTCTAGTTTGTCTAGTCACGTACTAACGACGCACTTCACTGAGCCACTTCCAGCTGACAACAGAGGCAATACGCTGTCGCCTGTCACGAGTATGTGTGCACCTGCAGGAACTAGGGACAATATTGTCGAGTCGACACCTGTGAGTCTGTCTCACACTGTCAAACAACTCAGCTGTCAACAAACAGGACACCCTGGAAAAACAAAAACTGGAAAAGAAATGTTCACACAAGTAACACAGCATGAAGAATGTAACCAAGCACAAAAAGTGAATGATTCAAACAGCAGTTTATGTTCCGCAGTCCTTACAGTTAAAAAAGTTATTACAGAGAAAGGGATAGGCTATGACAAAGGAAATGATTTGAAAGACCAACAAAATGAAAGTAATTTGAGTGAACCAAATTTTGAAAACTCATGTGAAACTACTACTGAAGAATACCACAGTAAACTTAAAAATAGAGCAACTAAAAAAAAACTGAGCCTACAAATTTCAAAAAACCCAAAAATCAAACTTGTCACGAAAGTGTCCAAGATCTCAAAAGAGACTGCTGATGAAAACAATGCCTGTAATGTAAAACATCTTCCACCTGCAGACAGCGAGAAAGGATGTGCTACCAGTTCCGAGCAGACAAATGCAGAAACTGCAGTTAACTTACAGTGCAATGAAAAACTGGCAGACACACTGCCTCTGAACTGTGCGGGGCAAGAGGACGGCAATGAAGGTGCTTCGCCACAGTTGCCATCTCACGTGAGTTGCTATCATCAAGGTGATGTGATCAAAACTACGGCATGTTCAGATATTGGTGATGTAACCAGAGGTTTACAAAGTGGGTCAGAATTTTCAAGACCAAAAATTCCTCCAGTGAAAGTAAAAAAATCGAAGCAATTATCCTCGAAGAGTGAAATTGTAGATAACAAATGCGCTGAAGTTGCTCAAACAGACAATGTAGTACTAAAGAAAGCATTCCCAGACGAAGCAAGCGTAGTATCTGACTGGCTAGCTGCGACTACTAAACTGACTGATGCGAGGGCCATAATTCCACAAGAGAGTACAGCAGTAATTGAAACGCAAGCGGACAAGTATGCATTACGTACGAGCACGGAAGCAACGTACATGGCATCTAAGCACAAGAGACCAGGGACCACCAAGCCTGATACAACTGAGAGTATCGCAGCCAGGCACAGCTCCGTGGTTCTCACCTCACTGAGCCCACAAACAAACGTGACAAAGAAGAAGAGAGGTCGCAAACCAGACACGAGTGTCGAGAAAACTATTCATCATGTTAATGTCATGATCGCTAGAAAGGTTGAACACAAGTTGAAAGCTGAGAGAAAGCTGAAGAGGAATATATTTACCACAAATTATGTGAATTCTGATAAAGCAAGTGTAAGAAATGGCAACACAGTGGTTAATAAGAAAAGGAAATTATTCTGTGATTTTCCAAGCAATGACATCTACGAGGCTGCCCATCAAAGCGTATCTCGTAGTAGCGAAGTTAAGAATTCAGACACGTGGAATACAGCATGTGAGCATAACAAACTCGATACTCTCAGAGCAGAATCGTTTGCAAGCAGCAGTGTCAAGGGGAACAGAAAGACAAAGCTTTCAGCTGTTCGTAGAAATAGGAGCAAGTGGACAGAAAGGTTGAAGCAGCTGCTCGGCACTGACACGGACGACTCGTCGAGGGAGACGGCACCGTGTGGAAGAACTAGGACCAAGCCGAGGGTCAAGCGAGGGCAGAAGAAAGCGGTGGTGCATGGCTACAAGGACGACAGCAGCGGTGACGGCCTGCCACCCCTCGTGGTCGAGGTCGTTCCTCTCAGGTACAAGTCCTTCCTCCGCCGGGGAAACAAGCCTGCCAGCTCCGACGACAGACGACCTAGCCTTGCTGCAACGACAACCACCGATACTGTTTACGATGCTTTACTCTCGACTGATAAGAACCAAGAGAAGTGCACAGTGGATGGGAAAGTTGCAAACATTAGCAAAGCAGCAAAGATCTGTGCCAACGAGCCAGGTTCTCATAAAAAAACTTACGTTGCTTCTGACGAAGTACAATCTTCCGAGAGTGTATTTTTGCAAAGTTTTGTCACCTCGAGAGACAAGAGTGGCAAGTACCGTGGAGGGGACTTGATGTCTGACGCCTATAAAGAAACGAGGCATGAGGAACATCAAACTAGAGAAGTGTCTAGGAGAGAAAGAAAAAAAGACCAGACTGTACGAGAGAATACGGGTGTTGAACTTACAGCAGTGGAAGTAGTTGGACGCAATGGTTTGGCAACACGACAGACGACAAGAACGGCAGTCAGCAGGGGGAGTCATGGTAACTGTGGACAGCAGTCCAATGTTTCTCCTCCAAGAGACACGCAAAGTGGCATAATTGCAGCAGTCCCAGCAAGCAAAGTGACTGAGGCCAAGCAAGACATGAAGTCTGGTCACCAAGAAGTCAGCGGAACTACTGTGCATGATCCAGCATTGCTAGCTGACAATAAGAGAAGTAATTACCATAGAACAAATAATCATGAACCCACAACTTATACACATAATGAAGAAATGTGTGAAACTGGTGTTGATTCGGATATTACTAAAATTACAAGAAATAAATTCTTCCCTGAAAATGAGAGATTAACGTCAGAGGAACAAACCTATAAGTCAGAAAGAGACGTACACCAAAGAAAACATGAAGATGATGATCCACGCAAGCTAAGTGATGGAACGAGCACACGCGTTTCAAAAAAAGTTCTGAGGAAGTTGGAATGTTCGCCATCAGACGACAGCGAACATGAGAACATAAAACATAAAGTTAATACTTCTCCAAAGACAGTTAAGGAAGCTACTCTTGCAGAATGTACGAGAGATTACGAGGAAGGTGTCGGAAACAATGAAACTGCAGATGCAGAGTGGAATGTAGCGAGGAAGGTTGGCAGGAGTGAGAGGAAGAAGTACAAGCGTGCCGAGAGCAGCAGACAGAAAACGGTGAAGAGCAAGGTGACGGTGACAGAGTGTCGTAGCAAGTATTCTCAGTCACTCGACACTACGGTAGAAACACGTGCAGACGTAAATTCACAGAATCTCGTCATACTCAAGTCTAAGAGAGTGACGTACGGTAAGCGGAGAGTTTCGTGGTTTGAGTCCTCGAGCGATGATGATGCAGATGATCTGGAAACTAGAGAGAGAGAGAATGATGAGAGAAGTGTTGGTGAAGTACCAGTTGTACCTCGTGAGAGCGTCGAGACACAGAGTAGCACGTCATCCTCCTGTTTAGGACGAGCAGGTTCTTGCTACGCCAGTCACACGTCAGTCGTGGTTGGAAAGACGACAAGTGACACAACTGACGTGCATACAGCACTTCGCCAAAGATTTGCTACTGTTATCGACTCTGAAACTGTCACAACAAACTCTATGAAAGGTGGGTAAGAAATTTTTGTTTGAAATGCTGCCTTGAACAGGTTATTCAATGTTTTCAAAGAATATATTTTCAGTACTGAAATTTTAATTTACATGTTTTTTCTTTCAGGTATTCAGAGATATGAGGATTCATCACAGAATAGTTCTTACTCAGTGCAGGTAAGTAGTTTAAAGCAATTTATGTAGGTTAGGCACGTCAAACTATCTCTATTCTGAGAGTTAATGTTAGAAATCTTGCTAGCAAAATATCATACAGTTATTTTGTTGTAATTTTGGTTGCAACTTGCAAAATTGCTCTCCTTCAATGTTATCTTTGACTCAACATTAAATAAAGTTTCTTGTGCTAACTACATAATCAGTTAAGATGGAAAAGTGTGAATGTGCTTATTTTTTAATGTTGTATAAACCAAAACCTAGTATGGGAATGGAAATAATTGGCTAGACTGTATATTTTATCACATACACAGCATATATTCCATATCTATATTTTAGGTACTTGTGCATAATTTGAAAGAAATCAAGCACGTTCACAACTGCCACAGTTTTCATAATTATCCTTACAGTTCCTATTAATCCTAGTACAGGCACTTCTTAACCTATAAAAATTACCAATTTCTTGAATGAGAATATTTAAAAAGTCAACGTAGTGTGTAGAACAAGCATGATGATGTTTCCTCAGCAGGTGGCGACTACAAACACTGAAACTAAAAGCAGGTTATTGGACGAGTTCATGTCGGAGATATTGAAGCAGATAGAGCTTGCTGACTGGGGCTCGTGTCTTGCCGACAGTAACAACGCCAGGTGAGCTACATGCTGACGTACTTCCTACTGATGTAGTACGTTCAAACCTGACTTGGAGACAGCTGTCTACCATGCATTCATCATCATCGTGAAATTATCAAGCTGAGGCATTATATGTAACATTTTAGAAGAGAATTTGAAATATTGGCTTAACACAAGTATGTTCATTGTGACATGAGTAGTTTGCATTTGGTTGAATTTTGTATTGATTGCTTAGCAATGAAACTATGACACATTTGGTGGACGCTAAGTAACCCTCGTAACCGACTTCAGGTGGTCTCACACAGGCGCATACAGATACTATCAGCCTCAGATTATAATTGAATTTATAATTTTATAACATCAAACAAAATTATTAATTCTTGTCAGGTGCCATCATTAACCTTAAAATGAAGAATTGTCAGGAATTGTAATCTATACTGTAGCCTCTTCAAGTGTTTATAGAGAAAGTAATTATTTTTCATGTTGTATTACCTTCCAGAGTGACAGACTAATAAAAGTATGCTAGTACTTGTGATTAAATATCGTAATGTAAGATCATAAAGTTAGTGTATTTTGCTGCTATATTTAAAGATTTAACAGTGAATGTGAGACAAATTTGATGGGATTATAGAAAATAATTTCAATGGGCCTTCCATTCAGGTTGAAATAACTGTCAGACAATAGTAGGTAGTTCCTGCAGGGGTTAAAGAGAGACATGGAAGGATAAATGATAGAACCTCAAAGTGTCGCATATAAAGTTAGGTCAGGAAGTATCAGTTCGCGACAATAAACCCTACCTACTGTGTCTATATATACCCTCACATACTAAACCTACGTACGTTGTTGTTGTGCAGACAGGAAGTCGAAGCCAAGTTCATAGAAGCAGTGGAACGTGACATCGGAGCCATAGAGTTGTACCAGGAGCACCTGCACTCGGAGATAGCTCGACTGGAGAGGATAGAGACACACGTGAGGAGCATGATGTCGAGGGAGGCTCAGGCAGTGGCGGAGGTAGAACACAGGTCTGTGTAACTATATATTACGTTTCACTTCTGTGAAATGTGATAGCTTCTTATGATCAGTAACTGTTCATATTTTGTGATATGTAACAATGCAAGAGCAAATATACAGTACAAATGGCAAACTGGACGACTCGGGGTACACTTTACGTTTACAAATGTCTTCCACTGTGACAACTACTACATAATATCAACAGCTGTTGCCCATCAGTAGCTGTTAAGTTTCAATAAAGTTATACTAAACAGAATATACCATAGTTACTTCCAGTCCCTTCTGTTTTGTTTAGTACTTATAAATTTTTAAAAGTATCTGGACGACAGTTGCAATTTTCCCGCTACCAGTATCTTAACTTTAGTAAAATATTCCATTAATTAACATTTTGTTTACGTACTACGGTATGTACGTGTAGATAATTACGTACTTTCATGTGTCATCACTAGAGCCCCGGAAAATTAGCATTTTCAAATGTGTATTTTAGCTTTTTAAAAATGAAATTTAGCATTTTGTAGCATTTTCAAAAATAAAAATTAGCACATTGTAGCATTTTCAATAATATTATATGGTTCTCTGTAAACTACAGTTTGTTTAACAAATAATCACTGTTCAAAATGTAAGAATAATGGTTCAGTAG
>PNEQ01121984.1:0-15193 GCA_003012365.1 Medauroidea extradentata
GTTCGCAAGGGCTCTCGGACAAGAAAACCCAAGGTTGTGCATATTGACAGACTGGCTCTCTATGATGGACCAGAGTCTGTTGTGTCTGCTCGGGACGAACAGACTTGAGGAGGGGGCAGTGTTGCGAGCCGCGACTGTCTGGCTGGGCGGTGTAGTACGATACTGTGGTGGTGGAGCTAGGACACCCCCCTTCCCACTCCTCGGCGCCATGGCTGTCGGGCAGGGCGGCGAAATACAATACAGTGGCGGCAGCGCTAAAAGACCTCCTCTGGTGATTGTATTACTGCATGGTGACCACCTGCACCCAGTATCGGGTAACCGAGGGAAAATATCGTGATCTGGAATGATCCTGTTCCCTCTTTATCTCTCGGGGTGGTGCGTGACTTTGAAGCGTCATCTTTCCAGGAGGTTGGAGAACAGAGACCCGCCGAGATAATTCGAGAAGAAGGAGGGTGGGGTATATAAGGGGGAGCTGCATCAGGAGCGGGAGAGTTTTGCTGGCAGGTGCCTAGTGTGATCTCTAGTGATAGTGACAAGTATTGGATTGCGACGACTGTTCAAGGGCGTCCAGCGAGTGGGACCGCAGCAAATAGTAGGAAGAAGGTGAATCTAGGCCAGAAAGATTCTTCGGTATTATTTCTTTGGGTCCACCATTGTGAGTGACTTGTAACCTTTCCATATACAGAGAAATTATGTAGATGTATTTTTTTTCCTTTATGTAAATAGTAGTAATTTACTCTGATTGACATTTACTGTGTAAATCATTATAGACATAGGTTATTTCTTTTGTATATACAGTTGTAAATAAACTAGGTTAGCTTTATTTTCTTTATTTTTTCAAAGACCTCCATCCCCAAACATACCTAGCCCGCAAGCTTGTAACAATATGTTAACTTTTGAGACTATTGAAATGTTTATACTGGTTTTTAGTTACATGGAAGTTTTCATATTAAAAATAGTCAAGATGGCTGCAAAATGGTTGAAAGTAAACTTTATGCAGTGCTCACTTTATTTCGAACGGCCTATATGTAACACATGTGAGCCTGCTATGGATGAATGTGGAGGGCTGATGTATTGTACAAGTGCTGCAACGAGAGCTATTGCAATTTGCAAGTATAATGGAAAACATTAAGGATCAATAGGCTATAACCTAATTGACTACTGATTTTTTTTTTGTATTTTTTGTCCAAAAAATATCTGGTTTTGCATGTGTCATAAATAATAAATTATTCTGGTGACAATAAATTATTGTCGTTTTATAAACTTACATCGCCCATTCCATTCATATGTATTTGTGTGTTGTACAGTCCTAAACAAACAATCAAATGCAACAGATGTGTAGATTGTCAGTCAGTCAATAGATTTGTGTAAAGAAAATAATTTAATTTAAATAGTATTTAACTAAAGTACCACTTTACACACATTCGTTACTGCTGAAATATTTATTGATGTGTAAAAATTAAATACTAGCGAAGTTGATATTGAAACAACATGACTAATACTGAAAAAGTTAAAATCTCCATCAAAATTGACGAATCATAAAAATATATTCACAGAAAACAGGTGTCTGTGCATGTGTAATTCAGATGTACTTTTAATTTGACACATGATTCCTTAACGTACTGTATTTGATTTAACTCTGTCTCTGGTAACTTTATATAGTATTTCAAAAACAAAATGTGTCTTAAACATTGCCAATGGACGACTTGAAGTACACGCCCCCTAACGTCACACCGCAGGGGAAGTACTGTGGGAAACAAAGCTTTTTTACAAACATGCTGATCTGTTAGTTGGTAATTGCAGAAAGCAAAAATATTGCACATTCATAGATTTGCACGCAAGGGTAAAAAAATATTAGTTTCAATTTCATGGTTAAGATATGAAAATACATAAGATTAATGTTTACCAGAAAAAGCGGCAAATTCCAAACAAATAATCAATTCCCTCGACGTATCTCATCCGGGATATGTAAAGCCAAACAGCTAAATGAAGATTATGTTCGGCTGCAGTATCTATGGAGATAGGAATTGTATCCCACACCTGACTGAAGCTCCGCCTCTTTTCAAGTCGTACATTGATGGTTTCAAAAATATTTCTCTCATTTTTGACTACACTTAAAATTTTATCAAATGCCGCCAGCTAGAAAGGGAATGAGAATTCCATTGCTATATCACTAGCATGCATTTGCCTGAATTATTTTATTTGTATATTTAAATGCATCAACTAGCTTACAACTCATATAAATGATGCTATACAAGCAGTAACAACAATAAAAATAATTATTATAACCATAAATGATCAAGGATGGTAAGTAGCCACTGGGGTGGATCTAGGGGGCCTGGGGGTGTAGTGGGGCAGACTGCCCCGGGCACCAGATTAGATGGGGTACTAGTAGTGCTTAAAATTTTTTTACTTGAAAATGAAATGTAAATGAGTGTAAAAAAAGATACAATACATATACCAATATTTTGACTTTTACTACTTTTTTATTTTTGTATTTTTGTTAACCTTTAACACCATATAATATTATAAATACATTATTTGTAATTGGAATGCGCACTTAAAACACTGCTAATGGTAGTACATGTTTGATATATTTCTGCTAAAATAATATACTGTTATTTATGTGATCACAAAGTGACATATGCGAGATATGTTTATTACTGTTGGATTGATTGGACTGATGGAAAATGGGGGAGGGGAGCAAATCACAATTCTTTCCCCGGGCGAAGGAAAGCCTAGATACATCCCTGAGTAGCCATTAACGTCATTAGATAAAAATAAATTTTTTACAGGTATCAATTCTTAATAAGAACTAGGAATATTGTTGTATCAACTTATTATTGAATTTTAACTCCACGGACTTCAAATTTTGATGAACTCAAATGCAAATATAGAACTGGTTGATGGACGTCTTTAATGTAAATAAAATCTTAAATACTATTAATTAATCCCTTAGTAAGAATGAACATTAATATATGTGATAAAACAGATTTCAGTGTATCTATGGGTAGAATTTTAGAGATGTAATAGATTCGTTTAGGAGTGGTTTGGGGGATGAGGACTTAATAGCTCTATTTTGTAGTAAGGCCTATATTTAACAAATATTTTACCAGTATTTGTATGACCCCATGTAAGAAAAATGATGGTAAATTAATACAAAATATACTGATCTCAGAGCTTGTAGGAATTGCAAAGTACTTATTTTTATAAACATAATACCAATAACAAGGGCAATTTTTTTTACAAATGTAGTTAATATGCCTGTGCCAGTAAAGATGTAGTTCGAACATAATCCTAGAAATTTAATTTTTATTCTCATAATATATTGATTATGTATTATAGTATAATTATATATTATAATATAATAATTATAATATATTTGTGGGATATTCTGTGCTAGTAGAAATCCTGATTTGTAGTATACTAATGTTATATAATTTATTTTCTGTATGTTTAATGACAGCTTATTCATGACCAACAAACTACCAAGTATTTTTAAGTCCTGCTGAATCTCAATGTAAGCATTATAAATGGTTTTGCCAGAATAAATGGTATTGTTATCATATGCAAAGAGATTAGGTTTTCTTTACAGAGGTAAATTGGTTATCATTAACATAAAGAAGAAACAAGACTGCCCAAGGACTGGCCTTTGTTGCATTCAGCAGGTAACGTTTAACTTAGTTCTACTACATCCATCAAGACTAACATATTGTAGACAATCAGAAAGATTGGCTATCAGTTCAAGTTCAGACAATTAAATAGTATGATCTACTGTCAGAAGCTTTATCAAATCAGGGAATATGCCAGTTGCAACTCTACCAGTATCTAGAGCAGTTTCTATTTGCAAGTAAATCAATAGCAGCCTTTGAGTTCTAGATATAGGTCAAAATCAATATTGATATTTACATGAGACCTTTGAATAATTAAGAAAGGAATAAAGTCGAGATTTTACGTAACTTTTCAGAATTTTGGAAATTGTGGAAAGTAAAGGTGTGTGAGAGGGTTTTATGGTCTTTTAACAACAAAGTATTAAGAGTCATTGAGGGTGAAGTGAGGTGAATGGACAACACAACATCTATGCCTGAGCCAAGATTCAAGCACCTTAGACCTGCGTCTAACTGACTATGCTACAGAGGTTGGCGTGGAAAGTATAGAAATCAGTTGGTAATCAGACTCTACTAACCAATTGTTTATCCCCATTTTTTAAAAAATGGAATTTCTCAAGACATTTTGCAGTTTAATACATACACTATGGTGTTGGGGCTATTCATTTAAACATGGTTTTGTGCGTGGCTCCATGAACTAGTGCAAGCATTTTACGGACATTTATTGTTTACTATAACTTTATTTCCCATTTGCTTTAAGATTATGGTTTTTCTATGCATTGTGAATTAACATCCATTCGTTGCCTGAGTTGTGACTTCCATGTATTCCGTATTTGTATGTATCGGCAAAAGTTTACAAATTTGTTTCTGTCTTGTAGGCTTATACATTTTCTGAGAGAGAATTGGGAAAATATATGGATTGACTCATAACTAAATACAGTATGTTGCCTACAGTGTGCAGTATTATTACAACAGTGTCTAAATTAGTACAATCTGAACAAATGAATATGATAGAGACCTTGATGCTTGTGGCCACTTAGGCAGATTCTTGCTCGTTCACTATCTTTCTTTGTTGCCTCCAAGCGGAAAATGCTCAACTAGTGTAATTATCACTTTTAACAACTTGTTTTAAGAAATGTGATTATTGTTTTCTACATTAGTAGTTTAGTAAAGGTAGCTGGTTTACAATCAATCAATTATGCATTAACATGTAGAACTAAGCAGAATATTTGAAGTTTCATCACAAGGGAAGAGTGGAATTCTTGAATATAAATTTTGAAATGTGAGATCTTAGTTAACCTTAGATTTTCCTTAATCTCAAATCTTTGGTTGCGAGCTGGTAGTAAACAGCTGTGAGGGATACAAACGGAAATGAGCCAGTTATTGGATTATTCTATTAAAAGGGTATAATCTCTTGATCATAATTTTCCAAAACTCATATCTTATAGGAAGGTGTCAGTACATTCATAGCAGATTTAGCTATGAATTTGTTAAGAATTTTCAAATTACAATTGAATAGTAGTCGTAAAAATATGCTATGCTCTTCTTCGCGTCAATAGCAAGTGAGATGTTCCAAATAAAATTATTTAATTTCAAAATTATTTTCAGTCAAGAATTTCAGAGTGAAAACAATTGTAAAATTTTGAAGCAACTTGTAGTGGAAATATTTTGCAACAGCTCAAGAATGGGCCCCTTTGAAAAGAAATATTTATTTGGTATTCAAATAGTTTGTGCCTTTTGCAATCTTTCATAGCAAGTGTGTCGTGCCAAAGTTTTGATAATTCTTTTAAGTATTTTTAATAGTTTACCGAGGGTTTCCGAGATCATTAAGGGTGCCACTGTAATTGTTCTGTTCAAGTCAGTCAGGACAGACTTGGTTGTCGCGTCGACCCTAAGCCTTAGTTGCCATACTTATCTTTCACTGTGGTCCTTACCCTTAATTTAAGTTTTGCACTATCTGAAGCCCGGCTGCAAGACAGTGCACTATGTGCTGTGCCGATGCAGATAGGGCATTATATTAGTTCTTCCCTTGCTGGTTCCCCAGGATATGCAAGAGCTGTGCCCCAATCCAAGACAAACTCCATGGGGCAGGTGACCCACGCAACGCAATTATGCTGTCCTTCAGGGGCCAGAGCACCACTTTACTGTAAAGGATTAGGTCCCCGGGCAAGTGCACTACCATGACTCCTGGATCGTTGAACCACACCTCCTCTTGAGACGTCTTCCCTGGGCAGGTCCCCTCGTCACAAAGTGGTTGAGTGCTGCACACTGCCTGTCGAAAGTTGGGTGGCCCCGGGCAAGTGCACAGTACAACCACTTTTATCCTCTTCTGACTACCTTGTGCTGGATAATGTTTGTGAACTGTGATCAAATGTTTCATCATTTAGGGCACTCCAATACCAGGATATTGAAGTTACAAATAATTAAAAGAACTGAAGTTTATGGTTCTTTGTTCATATGCGTTAGTATAACATATTTCCACGTTTTAGATTATTGAAAGCATATGGTCATTTGTGATTGTCCTTTAAGATGGGTGTTTCAATACTTCAGTGCGAACAGAAATGTAATGTGTGTGTTGAAGCTAAAGATGAAGCCGCTAAGAATCCAAAGAATGCCACTCATTGTTTTTAGTTGGCTAGCTAAAGTTTAATTTGAAATTCAGTGCCTATTAAATTAGTTCTGCAAAGAAACTTTGGGTTCGTGCTCAAATGTGGTAACATGAGACAAATAATTAGCTAAATTGCACTTTGTTGACAGTTTTTAGTAATGTGTAAAGTTACCATATCAAAACACGTTTTTTCATTCTTTGGAACTTAATAGCTGAGATGAGTGCCACTTTGCAATTTACCTGATCAAGAACAAAATATGGCTATGAAAAATCTTGTAATTAAATAATATTTATCATGCATGCCCTTCAAAATAATTTACTCTTAAAGGTAACGTGTAGCAGTATTACTAAGTACAAAATAATTACATAGCTATGTTAAATTTAATTTTCTGCCTGAAACAGTATCTAATAACAGTGCCAAAACCTTTTTTTTTGTAAAGTGCAGTGACTACAGTAATTTCAATGTAGTATTTGCAATTCTTTTACCAAAAGTGTACCCTAATGAAGATATAACAAGACAGCATTGATATTAAAACAAGGCAGGGATACAAATTACTGTCAAAATTATATTAAAACCTCTTTGTAGCAGATTTTACTGGTTACAGGTTTTATGTGTGATATTTTTTTCATACTAATGTTTTTACATATGTGTTAGACTTGTCATTTTAATTTGTGTAAACTTGAATTTGTTGAGAAGTCATCGAAATTTTGTTTTATAGTCATTTGAACTATGGAGAGTTATCGTTGATGTTAGAACCAGAATTCAAGACTTTTGCATGGGTACATACCGATTATACTGTGGAAGTATTGCTTTATAATTTGTTAAAACTTCCGTAGAAGTGTAAGTTAGTTCGTAAGATTGTCTCTAGTAGTGGGACATTAGTTTTATATTGAATGATATAAACTTGTTCCATAAACTTTGATGTGAACCCATTTATGGAAGTGCCTTGTGGTCCTGATGTTTGTCAACTATTTTTTTATTTGAGCGAGACAAGTGTATCATTACAATATTTTTATCATAAACCAATTACTATAGATTTTTCTCACAGCTATAATCCAGTGTTAGGTCAAGAGAAGAATGTGTCAGTTGTGATTAGTGTAATTTGTAGCGTATGAAAGTTTAAATAAGATTAATGCTAGCGAAACATAAAAGTAGAGTGAACTTTAGACAGCAAAATGAAAGTGAGTCATTAAACTTTGAGCTTCTACCAGCTACACTTGTTGACATAACAAATTTTGAGTATAATCTATAATTTTCCTTGCAAGCAGTTTCATACATTTTTTCCAGGGAAAGTGTTTTCAATGGTAGTCTAGCTGCCAGTAATTGTTAAGGTAGCACAGAAGCCAAACATTTTAAAATGCTTACAGTAGTGTTTGTTTCAGGAAGAGTACCTTGGCTTCGTAGCAAGACTCATCCTTCATGTCCGAGAGATGAGTATGTATACTTGATGTAAAAACATGTCCTTGTCCTAAAATACCAGAAGTAGTAAGAGTCTTGTAGTTTGGTAGCACACACTCACACGGCGCTTCCATAAATGGTGTCACCACAGAAGGGAAGGTGATGATGATTAATTGTGTCAAATAGGGTGAGCAAAGATTAAATAATTTTTTTTTCCATGTGGGCAGTGCAGAGAGAAAACAGATGGTGTTTTTGTGGAGAAGAGTGTACAACAAGAGTTGACCAGTTGACATTGATTTATGGCAACAAAATGTGCAGAAAGTATTTTCCATGCATGTATAATCAGAAGTGGTGATGTCATTTGTAGAAGCTGCCTTTTAGTTTTATCATAGAAATTTAAGACCTTTTTTGTAATGGACAGCACATTCATAAATATTGATTTAATAATCAAAATCAACCAATATTTAGTAACATAAATTCCATAAATTTAGTTTGGGATTTGTTATAATACTGTCAAAATACCTCAGTGGTATAGAAAATTATCATTAAGTAGTGTAACCAATCTCTTATATTTTTGGTCTGAAACACATGTGACATTTATGCAGTGGCGGCTCGCAATATACACATTTGACACACTGCTTCACTTAAAGTTTATCAAAATTATTTGTTTATATTGACAATTTTCTGTGTGAACTATTTCTTTCCTCCCAGTCTTTCGTAACTTTCAAAACAGAAAGGTTGTTTGTAATGTCGGAGTACCATTGAGAGACACCTCCAATAAACGCAGCTGTCATCACCCTTGACACATTATTAACTTTGAGCCTGTAGTGCAAGACTAGGAAGTGAAAACAGGGTGATATAGATGCTTTTTGAAGGAAACTGTGCTTCTAACTGTATGTGGTTCCCTTAGTACTGAAGCACTGAGACTGCTGTGACCATTCTGCATCAAGGCAAGACCCTTAGCCCAGGGGTCCAAAATTTTATGATCCCAGCCAAACAACAGGAAATAATGCACCGGCAGTGTTGACCAGATTCACATGTTGGCACCTCGTGTTGTGATTTATCTTTCTGTCAGTGTTTTTGTAATTACTGAAAAGTGAATCCTGTCAACTTTATTGTTTGCACTATAAAAGAAACTGCTTTCAATCGGTGGAGGAACGATGATCAGTGTAAATTAGCTGCACTGAAGTAAAGGTGCTTCCGTCTGACTTACAAAGATTAGGTTAATAAACTGCTAATTTTAATTACATAATTCTAGGTAATTTTTAATCAATGTTTGCGAATGGTTTTATTGGCATGTGATGTATCTTAAATTGTGTGACACAAACATTCATGTGTTAAACAGGCGTTTTGATTTTGTGTCTACAGCCTTTTTACGATAGGGCTATGATGTGTTTCGATGACAGTAATAAATGTTAACTTTCAGTCCTACGTTGAAGCGTACGTACCTATGACAGCTATGTGGGGTGAGAACTTATGGACATGTTTTAAAAATAGTCTCATTGAATTTAATTTGGGCTTTAATAGGTATAATTTCTCATGTTTTATATACAATTTTAGTTCTGAATGTTTGGTATGTGACAAATACTAACTGGTGATAAACAAGCTCTTAGTTTTAAAAACTGTACGGGCCACGGTATTACAGTGGTCAGACCACTTGGCTCCCACGAAGGTGATTTGGGTTCGATCCTCGGCGAACCGGTCCTGGACTTTTCACATGTGGGAAATGTGGTGGACACTGTCGTCATTAACTGGCGAGTTTTCTTAGGATCTCCTGTCGTGGACGTGTGGCAGTGAGGAGGGACGTGCTACATCTTTTGTTTGCCAACGTTCGACGTGCCGCAATATTAAGTCGGAAGTCTCCGGGTTTGATAAAGGTAACTTTGTTCAACTCTTCGCTCTGTCAAATTTTATCATAAAATATTAAATCTTATACCAGCGATATATTGTATGATCAGATATGGAATACTTCTTAAAGAACACCATTTTGCACCCAGAAATCTCATTATACAAGGGGAGGACCCCTTTTAAGGAGGGGAGAAGTGTACCTTTGTCAAATGCCCTAAGCTTCGCAGACTTCCGTGCCCACGAGCCGCCACTGTATATATGGGCATTTAAAAATTCTGTCATTTAAAAAAAAAACATTTAGATTTAACTAACTACAACATGGAGCATTGTGAGACTAATCTCATATTTGTCATGACCTGTACTGGCTCTACCAGACGGGTTTGCATTCTGTCTTGATTAAGTAGCCCACATTGTGTATTGTAATTGAGAGTGCATATACATAATCTTAAATTATAGATAAATCCTGTATCTTTTTATGGATTCAAGTGTAATTTAAATATTGATTCTAGGCTCCAAAAAGGGAGGCGGCGCTGGTGGAACTCAAGGAATGCAGCAGGATCCTATTAATGCTTTGCAGACTTTAGCAAGGACAGGTGAGTTTGTTACATATGTAACTAGCTATGTCTTATGAGTAGCAAATGTTTTCTTTGATTAATTTTGTTTATTTTCTGGTAGGCTAAGTTTTTCACTCCTACATTGAGTGTATTAAAGAAATTAAAATAAATGTTTGCAAGTTAAAAATTACGTAGTTTCTTTAGCAGTACTTAGTAGAAATTTATCAGTACTTACTGGTTTTTCTGGAAAAATGAAAAGCAAAGTAAAAGTTTCTCTTTAGAAGTGTTGCATGATTATGAAGTGGTTTCAGTCATTAATTTAAATCTGTACATTTATTCTTTTAGGTACTGGGAATAACCAAATGATGGGCTTAGGTCCCGGACAGGGATCCGGGATGGTCCCTCAACCTTCACAGTCTGCTACTAACTGTAAGCAATAATGTTCAATATGGTTTTTCCCATAGGTGTAGTCTCGGTTTGGGGTAGAGGGACACATAGGGTTCACGTTGCATCCCCCCATACACTCCAAAGTAATTAAAAAGTATTTAACCTATTGTTTGAAAATTGTGCATGTTGCAACTATCTGTAGTTTGGTTTGTTTTATACAAATATTTAGTTTTGTGTATATTAGCGACCCAAACGTATGTACTTTGGAAATACAGCACTGTAAAGTTGTATACCACATTATTATTATTATTTTTTTTTTGTATTTTTACAAAAATACTTTAGGTAATATTTTTCCCCTTTCTGTTCTCTCAAATTTGTGAGTTTCCCTCCCAAAAATATAGTTCAAGCCGTTTTACACCTAAGATGTACATATGTCAGTCAGATACTGTTAACAGGTTTTCTTAAGCAAATTTTTGGAGCAAACATTGTAGTAAGTTTGCATACAAAGTTAATGAATGAGGACTAAAATTTCAAACACCTGTCTGCTGGTTATTTTGATTTGGGTCACTTATAAGCCTTCATATGGCAGCCTTTCTAATTTTAAAATTTTTTTTGTAGTACTTTACATGGCTTGCCTTGTATCACAATGGCAACTGCGCCACTTCTGAGCATGATTGAGATACTGCCTGTATAAATTCAGTGCCTATGTGATATGAGGTCAGTTGTTATGTGTAATACAAGTGTTCTTTTAAATTATAGTTCACAAGGAGCCATGCTTTTGTGTGCATTTTGAGCTGCCTCCCAAGGAAGCACATATTTCAACTTTTAAATGCCTTACTCTGAAGGTCTAAGGCTCAAGTATGTATGAAAATTAATGGGATTTATTAGCGGCAGCTTTGTTTTCTGCATATTCACGTGGAATTTTTTTAGTTACAGTGGAACAAAAAAAATCAGTTTTTAGCAATTTTGAGAGGCCTCAAAATTTTAACAATGAGAGAAAATTGAGGCTGTCACTTTATCAGTTTATAATAGTAAGTTTCATTTATAGTGAGGGAAAAATAGTTAGCCTGATAATAGGGCCTACATGGCTGTGAATAATTCAGTTGGTAGCGATAATTGACAAAAGATATTATTCTTTAGGGGTCTCAGGTGCATTGAGGGAATGCAATGCATGTACAGTACTGTATTAAAGAGCTGGTGTAAAGAAACCTGTTTTGTATACAAATTGTTGCACTCTGGTTAATGGCGGTTGTCACTAATGTACAGTATTTGAGTTAATATGGTAAAGTACAGTTTTGTGAGCAGTGGAACATAATGTAAACTTTCAATAGGACTTTGTTATTAAAATGAAATGGCAGTGTTTGTTACATTTACATTAAATAAGAAGATTCAAACTAGCTTAAATAAATAACTAAGCAGGGCTTTCAAAAGTATCAGGTTTAAAAGTATCATGTTTATTGTGATTCATTTATAAGCTAACATGTTTCTGAGTTGTTCAAGCAAGTTTCCAGCTTAGTGTGAATAAAGTGAAGGTTTACGTGGCACCTTATAAACTTTGGAAAGTACAGAAAACTTAACTTCAAACCAATACCATGCAAACAAAACATGTTAATAGGCCTATCTGATTAAAACTGACCTTTCAAACCCTATACCCCATCTGCAGGTACATCAGGTCCTTAAGCTGGATTCACAACCACTACTTAGTGAACGTGCGTACGTACGTGTAAAAGCAGAAACACCAATTGTGCATGATATCATTCACATCCTTGCATAGCGTGTGTATGTACGTAATAGAGTTGATCAACTTTCTACTTCGTATGTACTTACGCTAAGTGGTGGTTGTGAATGCAACATATGCACAAATAAGATTTAATTACGTATTAATTTATATTGAGAAATCATTTATCTTGTAGTCATAAATTATTTATAATAGGAAAATGGCGGGAAAGGCAGCTAGGCTACTAATTACAATTAAAACAGAAAGAATTGTGCACAAGTCTCGCAGGATGGTACTCGCAGATAGAAACACACACACATAGGATGAACACATTTCTCCGCGGACGCATGGTTACAACGTTTCGCTGACTACATCTGCTTCATCAGGTGAGTGGAGGCACACTGGCAGTGTCTGTGAAACGTTGTGACCGCGCGTTCGCGGAGAAATGTGTTCGTCGTATGTGTGTGTGTTTCTATCTGTGAGTACTATCCTGTGAGTACTTGTGCACAATTCTTTCTGTTTTAATTGTAATCATAAATTATTTAATTTGCTTAGAAAAAAGAAAATAAAATACTGTCATCTATTACCAACATTTTGTAATGAAATAAACATTTTCCACACATGTCTAGATTACATTTTGTTGTGAATACAATCTCTTACGTACGTGCGTGTATTCGTACGTACATTAAGTGTGGTTGTAAATCCAGCTTTATTCACCTGTGGGTGCTGCGGGAATTTTCCCGACATCTTTTCCAAAACTCAGTGCAAATTGAAGAATTATAGCTTTAAGTAGAAATAAGGAAAAATGATGTCATAACATTTTTCAGGGTACCTGAGAAAAAAACAAGTGTCTGCAGGAAAACGATATAATCATGAATCAATAACTTTACCTAAATAGGTGGACGTTACACAACAGTGGTATCCAATTTGTGTTGGTTACGATCTATTAATTTGTATTTAGAATTTAGATTAATATGGTAGTTGTGCACTTTATGTACTTTTGAAAACATCAGTCACAAATAAGTTATTAGAGAACTATCATTAGTGACTTTGCCTATTGCCTTCTGTACTTGTAGTTTGATGTTCGTTTTCTTTGGGGCTACAATCACTAATATAATTGAAGTGCACACCTATGGTACTCTCCCAAACATAAACTGTTTTGTGTAGTTGTCTTTAGACTACTGCTTTGTTATTGGTATATCTCGAGTTTTACTGTTAAAAAACTTTGTTGTGGTGTGAGCAAAAAATGAGTTACATACAGAAAATGAGAAATTAATAAATACTAGTTTTGTTACAATGAGTTGCTACAGGGTTTTATTTTAAATACTACCAGGTTTTAATTCAATACAGCAGCACAATATAAAGTACTTAGTATTAAAGAAAGAAAGAAAGAAAGGGGAAAGGGTAAAAAGTTGTTACTATAAATGAAAAGGGAATTTAAAAATTTAGGAAAAATTAGAATTTTTTTTACTGGAAATGTGTTAAGTTTGTATTATGTACAAACTTATGGCTAAAACAGGCCCTTTAAAAAAAACTAAATTCACCTTAAAAGTTACAGATCTTTGTTTCTAAGACTGAGATAATGATGACATTACATTCATGTATCACTTACCACTTTATCATATTCACTTGTACTTAATTCGTAATCAATTGAGGGACCATATTATGATCCTTTACGTAAGCTGTTAGCAGGCAATTAAAACGGTTGTAGAATCAATCGCCTAGTTTGATATTAGAGAGCCTTCAAATTAATAATGCCTCTAACAGCCCACAAATGTATCTTGACATTTGTAAATTTTTATGAAGACATTACAATTCCTAAAATCATTTAAATAAGTTAAAATGAAACTGTCGTACTGAGACATGTTTAAGGAAATTGTATTGTGGTGCTACAGTCGTTAATTTCAGACCAGTCCACTTGTCGGTGGCTATAAGTTCTCACGATTACATGAGCAAGTTTCTGAAACCTGTACAGTGTAAAGTGAATATTAAGGTTGCAATAACCTCAAAATATAAAGACTGTACTCATAACTTACACAAGATCTTTGAATTAATTTTCAGGGACAATAGTTTTAATAATTTTTGTATCACAAACCCTTTTCCACACGTATATTTCAAGAAGTCTACCCTACCATTAGGCCGGGATTACAATGACTTCAAGTTCACTTTAATTTAACTTTCACGTAAACAGGAAACACTTTAAGAAATACACTTGAATGGGACCTATCACGATCAACAGTTTAAATTCTTGACCATATTTTTAGGCCTAGTATGCTGTTTTACATAATGAAATGTGTGCCTGTGTCTCCCACCACCGACACAATTGTGTATTACACAAAACAGACGGCAGCGAATTTAGGACGAGAAACAAGTTTCTCGTGCCAAGGCACACACTTTCTTACTCCCACTCCAAACGTTCAATAAGGTGACGTAATATCTCACTCTGGGACTAGGTAAAATAGTTTCCAGCTATATTACTGAAGTAAACTCGTGAAATTGTCAATAAAAGTACGTTTATTTAACCAAAATTACACGGTGTCATTAATTACAAAAGGCGATCCAAATTACGTGGCATTAAACACATACGATTTAATGGTGCAAAAATAATAACATACCACATGGAAAAATTTAATGGGGCATCGAATATCTCGCGGCCGAAACGGCACCATATTATGGAAAACGGAATTAAATGCTTGAAAGTGGAAATAAAACGTTTAAGCTAAAGGATAAAGAGAATCTAATAATCAAATCAAAACTTACCTAAACAAATATCAGAAGACATGGGTGCCACGTCGGCCACGAGTTGATCTGCAAAACCATGCTGGGCGAGGAGCTGGGGCAGAGTGTCCGGAGGCAAGCGTCGATGGTTTGGACTGCACTGAACTAAGCGCAATAGTTATAAACAAAACTGGAGTTGAGACTAAAACTGCAGAGTTGTAGTACTTCCATTCAATTGACAATTCAATAAGCATAAACCAAGAGCAGCAGAGTAGAATCACAACGTAGCTTGTCCTAAATGTCCCGTAACATACTTAAAATAAAAAGATTGATTAGGTGTGTGTAGATCCAGAA
>PNEQ01121985.1:0-15196 GCA_003012365.1 Medauroidea extradentata
GTCTGATTTCGTTATTCCCGGTAATTACCCAAGCACCTGGAGCTGTATAATGGTTGGTTCTGGTACACGTTGAACTCCTTTAATCAATTTTTTTTGTTGTTCTCTTCACTTCACGAACCCACGGCATGGAGATGAGATCTTGTACCTACCACTGAGCTTAAGCTGAATCGCCGGGTGTCTGCATCGTACCCACTACAATGTACCCACTTTCACAGCTACAAATGTTAAAAAAAACTTCATATGCAAGTCTAAGACACACTCTGGCCTTTCTTTTCAAAACAAGTCTGACCCTGCCGTCATGTGAACTGTCGCTTGTCACCCCACCAGCCCAAAGTACCTCCAAGGTCCCAACCACCGTTGTTACAGTGTATGGCAGAAGATCCGGAAGGTAAAAGGGAGATAGAGACTGCACTTTTTTCCCCATAAAAAAGGATGAAAAGGACAAGCTTGTCTCTCATTTCATAAATGAAGCAAAAATTATAACAACCCACTGCATTTTTTTTTTTCATAAAAAAGACGAAAAGGACAAGCACATCTCTCATTTCATAAAAGAAGAAAAATTAAAATGACCCAGTGTTATCTCAAAACACGTCACACACTCTCAATTACAACTTGCCGCTTAAACTTTGCATTATATGATTTTCTACTAGCGCTCTCCATATTGCATACATACAGTTAAGCACAAAAAATCACTAATAAACACCATTAGGTACACAAAATACACAAACTTCTGCAGTTAAATAGCAACAATGCCAGTAAAAAACAAGGGCAACCAAAAAAAAAAAATACTGATAACTCTACCACTGTGGAGTTGCAGTGTTATCATCATTTGTCTACACCACACGTCTATTATCTGTACCATTGTTTTTGAGTTCAGACAGTACCTCTTGATCATGACAACTTCTGCTGTATTATCGATAGCTCGGCACATGAGGCATGTGGCTGTGCGCTTCGCTGCGGTATTAAAGCAGCCTAAGACTCAAATACAACTCGTTTTCTTTACCATACGTGACATTTGAATTGAGACGGGGTTTTTGTTCATGGTTATTTCTAGATTCATGATGCAACATTCCACTTTGTAAATAGATGCTAGCAAATCATGGAACAAATGTTTTTTTTTTTTACTACATTTTTTGTCTACATCTCTTAAAAATGCTGGTGAGTGTAAGGCGCCATCGATTCTAAGATGCAGCCCAGTTTTAGGTCTCCAAAAGCCTAAAAAAATGTGCGTCTTAGAAGCAAGTTAATACAGTACTTCGTCAAATGGAGTCATTTGGCTTTAAAATCATGCCACCAGTGATGTGTAAGTTCAGTTGTGACAGGTGGTTAAAAACTTGAGCGTTTAAAATTTAGTATACAGTGAAATCCTGATACTACGAGAGTTAATAACAGCACAAAAAATTGTCATAATTACGAGTTGTCTTAAGAACTGAATATTTACATAAATAAGTAATTTTTAGGTTACTGACATGATACATGGGATTGGAATAATAACAGTACAGTTTACCATGGTTTGTATCTCTGCTATTATAAAACAGACTGCCAAAAACAATAGTCATGTGTTTATTAGGCATAACATTCAATAATTTATTTATTCCATGATCTCCATTAGCTTTTTACGTCACCATTTTCGCTCGCTACAGCACAGCAAAACGTAAGGTAAACCAAACAAAAATGGTTTTCCAGTGAGGCGGCAACTAAAACGAACAGTACTGCTAGCTTACTTGTGACTGGCTTAAATGAACAACGCTCCACCAATAAGATGACTTATGATTGAACAAAAGAGGAACGGCTGTTCCATATTACTCACTCTGTGAAGTATAGAAGACAATTACAGTTTTCATTACATGACCGCAACTGAGTACAGTTTATTTATCCATTCCTACATGAATTTCACTAAAATGAAAACCTATCGTTAAGAAATCAAAACACGGAAGTATGAAAAAACCACACGAAGTTTATGAACTTACTCGGGTTATGCTGGACAGTGTAAATTTTAACTCCAGGCGTTCAAAAAGTGATCCAAATGAAGTTTGCTTGATGCGTTGCCATGACCAGACAAACCTAACGTGTTCTAGAAACAACTCTAGCAGGTTATGTTTCGTGAACGTAACTTCTCGCAGTACAACATACACGATTTAAAAAAATGAATAGCAGCGCGTTTAAAACTGATTCTGCAGTGCTGTTTTCGTTATCACAATAAAATCAAGATGCACGCAAGCAATGAGAGATGCTGTGTACACAACATGCCACATCATTAGTTTTCATGCAGTACCAAGATGGCATCCATAACAATTGAGGCAGAGCAAGTCATGACAGCGTTGCCAGATGCAACTTCATTTCCACCGTTGCCGTATCTCACGTTGTGCACGCTGTCATGCCATATGTCACGCTAAGATGATAAACGGTGGTTTTCATGTGCGCTTGATTTTTTATGTTTACTACGAGTAAAAAAAAATTTTGCGCAGTATGTTGACAATTGTTGCTTGTGAACCTCTCGTATCTACGAAAGTGTTCATTACGATACCACTCATAATTGCTGAACATTTATACAATAAACCGCATACACAAACTGACGGTGCATTACAAAACACACGTAATTACAAATGTCTTATAATATCCCGTACTCGTAGCAGCGGGAGTTTACTGTATTTGTTTTCACCTGCTGGTAGGAGAGGTTTCAATGGTCACAAGTCTTGTTATTGATGGGTGTGGTTTCCAGAGATAATGTAGACAATGTAACTTATTCTAGCTCCAGAGCTCGTTCTCTCCTCTGAGTGCTACCTTTGAATTTGGTTCCAACATGAAAATTTAATACATACACTTGGTTAGTCCAGGTCGTGATTGTGTTTTCTTTCTCTTCACATATTTGTTTTAAATTGTATCAACAATGTAACATTTCTCCAAAGTAATAAAACTGTTTTCGCCAGATGACATCCCTAAAATTTCATTGAAGCAGCCACGACAACCTAGAAACCTACCAATCAGCATGGCAAAGTTGTATTCACGTCAGATGTGAGTGACGTCTAGTGGGAAGCACGTCACAATATGTATACATCGTCTGCTATTCTCTTAAAATACAAAAAGTCACAAAACACAAAAACAGTCACATACCTTAAGTAATGTATTTCAGCCATGGCTATCTGGAGTTTTGCTTCTGCTGTGCGTGCATGGTCTCTGAATATCTGTATCACAATCATGTAGCGATCATAAACAGTGACACCAAACGCCCTTGCTAATTCTCTGAAATTTAAAGTACAATAAAGATAGGTAATTCATCTCAATATTATTTAAATTATATATGCATCAATCACTTTAAATTAACAATTACACTGAAACTGCCATTAATAGTTATAAAAAAACATTAAATTGAAGTGGTGTTTAATGCTGTTTTGTTTTCATGAAATGTTTATAGTGGAGAAGTAAAATGTATAATTTTAATTTTTGTAATGGAAATTACAGTACATTAAACATTACTGAACAGTTCCTTACATAAAAGTGATGATGCAAAGAGTGGGAACACCAATTAAAATGGCTAATATGTGTGGAAACATCATTTTCAACTACTTTTGTAGTCTGCAATTTTGGATTCAACGTGACCAAAGTGCTGACCCAAGATGATTGTCTGCATCAAATTATGCAATTTCATGAAAGAAATTAATGCACCACAACAATATTTACTGTTTAAACAGTTTTTTCAGCAAGCAATACAATGAAATAGTTGATGAGGGTAGCACATAGCAAAACTTTCTGTTTTACTGATACTTAGTTAAAATAATTACAGTAGAACCCCGATTTTACGAGTACCGGATTTTACAAAGTACCGATTTTACGAGGCTATCATCAGAAACCATCAGAATATCATTATTAAAAAAATTTTTTAATTAGAAAAATTAAAGAAATTGCAGAGTATTTATGACTTAACCACGATTTTACGGCGTCAGATATTAATACAATTCATGTTTCTGACAGTACTAATGTAAAATTGAGAATCTCGTTAAATCGAGAACTCGCTATAACAAATACCCCGATTTTACCAGACCCTCGATTTTACAACAGTATTTTCGGGAATTATGGACTCTCCTAAAATTGGGGTTCTACTGAAACTGGTTGAACATGTTCGTAATAGTAACGGTAACAAACATTCCGACTCAAATGTTTCTCATCGGAAATTATTTTGTGCTGTGTTCCTTGCACATCTTCTGAGCACTGAACCACTGAACCAAACTGGTATAGTTAAAATATTTATTTTCTGCAACCCATGTTGTTTTCATATGAAATGTCTTGCAACTTTCTTTTATTGCCAATCAAAACTTTCAATAAGTATGTGAAAGAACGTCAGAATGTAAAGGTATCAAAATGTATTTAAAGAATGCAATAGTAATGTTATTTTCTTTTACAAGTTATATTATGTTTTACCTGCTTTTATATTGCTGAAATATAAACACGTTTTAAACACGTAATCGTGTTTTGAATGCAAAGTCGAATCTCAACTTATTGGCTATGTCCTTAAAAGTACATTCAAATGTAAGAGTTCAATTAGAGAGGGAGTGTGTGTGTGTGTGAGAGAGAGAGTGTGTGCGTGCGTGTGCGTGTCCTATTATATATATATATACACACACATACATATACACACACACATACATATACACACACACAAACTATTTGCACATGCTTAGTCTTTTCAAACTATCAAAATCATTGTAAAACTACTATATCAGGCATGACCAATATCTGTACTATAATTTATTGATTTGAATTAAGAGTCCTCTCAAACACTGAAAAATTATAAAATTATTAGTAAGAAACTGAATTAAACTACTAGCACCTAAAAATATATTACTTAATTAAAAGTCTCTGCAAACACAATTATTTATTCTGATTCTTTATGGCTTAGTAGTAAAGATAAGATCCTTGTTTTTTGTTTATTTTCTGCGCATATCTATCAAGTAGGTTTCGGAAGGACAGTCGGTACGAGTGTGTGGATTTGTGATGGCACTAGCAAATATACAGCACGTACTTTGCTGTGGTGTCGCTGCAAGGAGGCTTCGCTCTCCGCCATCCTGCTTAGAGATAATCCTGAACCATCACAAGAGGTAAATGCATCTCAAAGGCCAACACTTAGTTTTTCAAAAATTTACTGTAATTGTAAAATATTTTGCATGTCAAGCCTGTTGGTTGCGATCAAAGCAGGGCTGTGCGCTCTACTACTTTTAATCATCCTAAAATTATTAGTTTTGTTTATTTTTTGCTCAAGAACATGAAGTACTAAGAATGTAGAAGGATGCACAACGTTATTTTTTCCTTTGGGACTAATGATCGTATTATGTCAATAATGGAAATAACCTCTAACATATAAAGGCCTACCTGTATTGTCACTGTACAATCTTTGATATAATAGAACATTTTTATTCTAAATTTGCCTGCAACAATTTTCCCCAAGTTCCTGTGTGTCTATAAGACAGCTACAATCCATTGGATTTAGTTTCTTGATACTTCATTGTGATATAGATGACAGTCAAAGAAAACTTAGAGATAATAAAAAACATAAATAAGCAGGGTATGCTTTAGTCAACAGTATACGTACACAGTATAAAATGTCACAAATGGAATCGGGTCAAATAAAAACAAAGACAAAACAGAGAAGAAACAAAATAAAAAAAAAATCAAAGAAAAACACAAGACACCACCAAGGCAGACAACCCAGGTTTGAGGTCTGCGTTGGCAAAGGAATAAACAGAAAAATGTATGACCCACAAAAAAAATATGACCCACCGATAAGGCGAAACAAAACCAATATTATATCGGACACAAACAGAAAACAACATACGACACAACAATGAGACAAAAAAAAACACGGTAAATGTCAGACACGAACAGAAAAACAACACGACACAACGATGAGATGAAACAAAACACAGTAGTTTTCCAGACAGACAAGAATGACATTTCGGGAACTGGAATCTGTTCCCGTTATCAGGCAGAGAGAGACAGATTTCACGAACACAAGTGCGACTGATGAGGAGGCTGGTACATATATACCCTGGTACTGGTTTTTTTTTTTTTTTTTTAATTTATAGCTTTTACAAAGATGTTTGTTGGTCCTGTGGCTGCATAGAGGGTAGTGTATTAACAAAAGAGAAAGGTCTTTGCTGATTAAAGTGTGTGTTGACTTTCTTGTTTAGGCCTACTACCATTGTGCTAAAACATTTTTTTAAGCCATTCTGACGAGAATGATCTAACCCATTTATAGCTTTACCTTGTTCCACATAATGGTCTTAGGGGTCATTACGAACATGGACATAGCAAACTAAGAGTGACAAAACTACTGCTGATTTTCAAAACAAACTGTTACAAGACATTCCAAGCATATCCCAATAGCTCATGCTAAAGCAGCTTTTACACAATACAAGACGTATCTCACATGATATGTCTTATTTTTTGATATGAGATCAGGCAGTTCATACAGAAAGAAGGATTTTATTGGTTGTTGTGTGATGGTCACGTGACCAACTGTAAAACTGGTATAGAGATGGGAGTAAATCATTACTGAACTGTGTGCAGAGTAATTCAGCGAGTTGTGTAACAGTTAGAATGAATGTCCTCCAGATAAAAGATAACTTGCTGTCAGATGTGCATGATTTGTTTTCGAACAGCAGTAATTTGATATTACAGCACGAGAGTTCACACCAGAGGTTTCGAACAAGATTAAATATTGAGTCATATAAATGCTGCTTACGCAAGAATGACCTGGCTTGGCCAACAGCTGGCTCTACCTGTGTTGTAGGCTAGTCAGCATGTTCACACTGATAAACACAGCGGTGATCCTCTCATCTTTGCTGATCTTTTGCCGCAGCATATCCAAGTTGCCTTTCCCAAACAATGTCTTCTTCCCCAGGCTCATCAAGGCCACCGTCATCTGTGGGGCAAACCTCCTGCTTAACCATTACAAATTCTTTTACCTACTGCTACAGTGTTAGCACAAATTCCATGTCCATTTAGAGAAGTCCTTGCCTAGTGCATTAATGGCAATAAAGTATGTTACATATGGTGTATTTTACCATCATACTTCTTGATTTATTCAAATGTCTATATATATTAAAAGAAAACACACTTCAAAATATGCTTCTATGTTTCTAAAAATACAGCATGCTTTTTAGAAATATGGTTTTAGGGCCCTTCACAATGGCATATAAAAATGACTTCAGGCTTACGTATATATCTACAAAATTATCAACTTGATTCATAAAGCAGAACAGAGAACAAGTTGTGAGAGCTTTACCCCCTTCAAGAAATAGTTCAGAATTCATGTGCTGGGAGCTAGCTCATCAATACATAACAGTGTCCAGACAACCACCAGGTTTCAATATCAAATAATCCAAACAGTACACCAGCACAACCTCACAGCCTATCATTTTGAATTTTTACCCTATGTTCTACTACACTTCCTGGCCACTAGGGACACCAACCATGCTTCCACCGCCACCATAACTCAGTGTGCCTCTACTTCTCGCCTGATGTTGCCGATTTAAGTCGGCAATACATCGGCGACTTTGTGTTTGTCTCTTTCATGTGTTTCTCTCAAGAAGTACCATCCTGTGAGAACTTCAACATTCTATCTACATATTCCATTGCTTACCATACAGAAAATATACAGCGGAACCTCTTTGCATTGAACCCTGATGTATTTAACGCCCACATCTATGGAACACATTCTGTGGTCCCATTTTTTTATTCGTCTGCATTTCCAGACCACATACATTGAATATCTGCATGTATTGAATATTTTTGTCAGTTTCCTGAGAAAAGATGGATAGAGGTTCCCACTGTAGTAACCAATTAAAGCCTTGCCAAAAATAAAAATACAATGGAAACACTGCACACCAATTTTGAGCTCCATGCATTAAGGTGGTATTATTCTTTAAACTGCCCCTCAGTCTCACCTGTACTGCTTACCTTCTTTATGGCCTCCAGAGGATAAAAAATAAGTGCTACATGAGAAGTGCTACACGAGGACTTCTCTTAAGGTTCAAAACCCACGAAAGGCTGAATTAATAATTTACTACAGATTCACCAAGCAGTTTTGTCAGTATTTTACTGTACATCACCATAAATATACATATACAGTATAATAACACCATACAAATCCCAAGCTGATCTGAAGAAGAAAATGAACAGTGGCAAAATGTTGTATGATGACATTTTACGTGCACAATGTGGCAACACAGCACAGAGTAAGTCCCTCTTGGCCTCTACAAATATCTTACCAATCTTACTACATACTACTATTCTGACCTACATATTATGGGCGCAAGTTCAAATCCCGACCCAAACATGATCTACGTTTACTCAATGTAACATACATGAAACAATATCTGGATGTTGAGGAGACTTTCTCCATGCTATCTTGTACATTGTCCGCCTAAAATGTTTCCGTACAACATTTTGGTCTCAAATTTAGCCCAGGATTTGCATGATGTGATTATGTGGTCCTTTCTGGATATCCTGTATACTGGTAAATACCCAAAGTCCTTTTAAAACAATCCTATTTTGAAAGACGGCTCAACTATTTGTAGGTAGTATGTCATTACATCAGTGACTCAGACAAATAATATAATATGCTCATCAACAACTTATTTCTACTGTATTTACATTGTTTCCTATCTGCAATGTTGGCAGATCCTACACTCACTGCAGATTGTTTTTTCAGCAACTAAGAATGACCTGCATGTGAAAATGAGGTTCTTTAAAAATGGCATGAAAAGTACTTGATATATGTGCAAGTATGAGTAATGAAGGGACAGAACAATTATTGTATGTTATAACACCTTCACTGCAGTTAAATCACCACACAAATGATAGACGTGTATACAGTATTTGACAAACATATAGTCTTTTTTTTCCTTCAGAAAACATTACACTTTTTATACCTTCTTGCAATATCTATCCCTTGTACTTTTGTTAGGGACCTTTTACTTGTGTGTCGGGATTTTGGTGATGGTAATATATTTGGCAGGTTGGCAGGCATGTGTGTGAGGACAAGAAAAAAAAACATGGGTTGTTGTGGTTCGCGTGTGAGCGAAATGATTGAGACTTTCGTCGTTACGGGATTCCGTGGATTGTGTTGTGCATTTTTTTTGTGGTGAACTATGTAGAACATAATTTCGTATTGGTCCTCCGGAACTCTTAGTGATTGCTAGGTATATCAAATGCAAACAACTTTCCTGCCCACCAAGTTTTATATCACCAATAATTTAATTTAGGTAATTTTTATTAAAGCTGCTACAGTATTCTCTTTATAACACATCTAAATTAGCCTACACATTATAAACTACAACTTTTTTTTAATACTGTGGTTATCTAACACTTAGATAAACACAACTAAAGAGGAATAAACACATTCACAAAAATATTACGTATTGTTTCTATCATGAAAAATGACACTCTTGGAGGACACACTAAACTTACAGTTAATAAATAAAAGAGCAGTAACACAGCTTGGCACATACTGTACCACATAGCAGTGTACGTACCGAGTACATTATGCGACGTCTTGCAAAATATCAGAGAATTAATTTATGAATGAACTTTTACAACACTGTGTAAACATCATTTCTGAAACTAAACCCAATATTTTATCTCTGTGAAACAACAACTGTCTTACTAAATGAATGAATACTGGTGTAGGGCCTAACAATGTTGGCAACATCGAAATCACTAGAAAACAAATTCAATGTAAAAAGGTGACTACTGAAAACATTGCCAGTATCTGACCAGTATGACGATCACAAACCAAAGTACAGTCACTCGTGGAATATATTACAACACTAGACAGAAAAATGAAAGCCATGACATATGTATGACTTCTCTTTCTTCGAAAAACTTATTTTTATCATTTCTTGTCAATCTCGTATGTACTGTAAAAGTTCTCTATGCACTCATTTTGTCGAACCATAAAAATTGTGTACACTGTGCATACAATTAAACCACTAACGTTGCTAAATTAGAGTAAGAAAAAATAACGAGATACTGGTTGTAACTGTAAACTGTAGGCAAAACATCGAGAAATCATAAAATAGTGCACAAACCCAAATTACAATTGAAGCATATAGATAGAGAAATGTATGCAAAAGCATGCAAAACCATATCATGCAGGCGAGAGGGCTGCTGCTCAAGAGATGGCTGTAGGGGAGATGCAGACAAGTGGACTGAGTCAAGTGATGACTAAATTAGATGGCTTGGTAATAATTACTACAATGCTTGCATTGAAAATAACGCAGCAATCATGTACATTATAGTTTAAACACTGAAGGTAAGGAAATTCATCTAGTACATAAATTTCTGGGTGTTAACAATTACAGTATTGTGCAACTGAGTTAACAATTACAGTATTGTGCAACTGAGTTAACAATTACAGTATTCCGCAATTGAGATTTTTCAAACAAGAAATTTCCTTAACATATTGAATCCCTGATGTTCTCTCTTACTTCAAGACAGGAAAGCTATAGCTAGGATAGCAAAATTGGGAGTAGACTAAACGATGTCCAGATATTAAAATAAAATTCCTTACAAATGCTAAAAACAGCATAGGTCTAAAGTTTACATATAATATAAATTTACGATGTAAAAAACAAGTCTGCCAGAAGATAGGCCAAGGGGGCTATGTGAACACGAACCTTGTCAACAACCTTCCAGCGAGGCAAGGATGACACTAAGGCCACAGACTCTGCCAGTTGCAGCTCAGGGGTAGTGTTGGTCTTCTTGAGATGTCCCCACTTGATGTACGGCTGCAAGATAAGCACCTGCTGGCCCATCTCTTTCAGATGGAACACTCGTCTTACAAGTTGCTCATATTGCTGCTCTACATCCTCTCCCGCCTCCACACTACAGAGGCGGGCCCCACGGCTGGCAGTCAGCAAGCACCGCCGTGCCCAACGACCAACTGCCCCCATGTTTAGTCTGCCTCCCCCACACCAGTCAGGTACGTATGTTTGTCCTCCGCAGCTAACCATGCAGCCTGGCAAGCCTGCATTCTCTGACTGGTCACGTAATATGATATACCTACAGCAGCACACGAGGAACACAGAATAATCCCATTCCTGGTGTATGGCAAGTGATTTTTAAGCAGTGTCTGGCCTATGAACGTTGAAGAAAATGCTGTAACACACAGAACAGAAAAATAATCTTAGTAGGCCAAACTTTTAACACTGAAATAACAACCTCACTAATCACGTTTACAAAAAACTATATATGTATTAATGGTACCAGCTTTCTTCAGATTCAAAATTTTTATTACTTGTATGGTTTTTAATGACAAATAATGCAAATCGACACATTTGAGTTGTGACAAAAGAGCATTAAACAATAAAATTTCAGTGAAAACACAAATATAAACTTTTTTATTCAAAATTCAAAAATTAAATAACACTCATTATCTTTGCCCCAAATTTGTTAAGTTGTCAGCTTTCTCAATAAGTCCTGCACTACCTGATGGGGCAGGTGTAAGAATTGGGAAGACTTTAAAATAAAAACTGTGGTGTAACCCTACCAGGGTTGCTGCTGATTAGTGTGTGTGGGAAATGTGGCAGCCGTTGCAGTTGAATGACTGCATTTCTGAAGTGTGCCTAAGTAGGAACTTCTGTTTCCACCACACTTGTTCCATACCGCTGACTTTATATCTCCTCTCAAGAGCTAAAGACCTTGCTTTTAAACAATGAGCCAATCTCTCTACTCCACTCTCTACTGGTGCTAAGTTAACGAGCAACTAACAAATTTTGAAGATGCACAGCACACAACAACCAATATAATTTCAATGACTATCAACTAGGGTTTACTAAACCCAGTAACAAAGTTAAAAGTTTAAAATACATTTCACACAATTAATATTTATTGCTAACAAATTACCAAAGCTAAAATTTTATATCGTGAAAAATTCAGCACTTATATTTTCCCGAGCAGGTAAGTTGAAACTAAATACCTATAACTGATATTCTTTTCAATTCATCATTGTCAACACAAAAAAAAATTCTTAATTTTACAATTATTTTCTGTAGATTTATTTTTAAACTAGTTTTAGTAATTTAAAATTGTACATAGGTTCGAAGGAAAAGTTGTCTTCACCGCTTGCTTTCAAAATTTTATTACAACACTTTAATGTAAAATCATAACCTATAAACACTGTCTTGGTTTATAGTTTTATGCATGGCTCTCAGTACTAAAAAATTCTTAGTTGTCGAATATTTACCTGCTTTCTGGCCCATTGGTACTGATCAAATATTTAACTATAACATTATTTGTAAACATTTGCTTTCACAATGATTTATTAATCTCACTTAAAACCTGTAACAATTAATTTTACAATAACCTTGTTTGGTGGCTAAATTAAGTTAGGTTAAGATCACAAAATTAGAGAGGCCACAACTTATTAATGTCTGTAAGTTTACAACAAAGACCAGTCTGTCTGAGGTGTACCTATTTAAAAGTAGTTTCCAATTGTTCACACTTATTTTCATTTATTATTTAAAAATGAGTCGCTCACCAACATTTTTCAGCAAAACCTTGCACGTTGCGACACAAGTATGAAATTTGGTGTCCAAACCGCTGGACCTACCTATAAATGTGAACTGTTTTGTGTGGGTTTTCTTTATGTCATAGGTAAGCACTAAAAAGGAATTTTTCGAAATTGAACCCGTAACGAAGTGAAAAAAAGGTAAACTGTGTTTTCGAAGAATCTTCTATACATCACAAACCTTATATCAGTGTGATTTACACTTCAATGGAACACTCATAAGAATGTATACTAATTTTACTAAATTCAACATTTGAGGGGATGAAAAGCCCTTGAATGTGTTTTTGATTAATTATCCATGTCTATTGAATCCTTCAGGATAGAAAGTTGGTTCATAATGATGATTACGTACAACATACACAAAAAGTAGTTTTGGGAATTTCCAAAATTTAGGTCCCAAGAAATAAAACGGGAAGGAAATATGGTTTTTATTGACTGTACAACTCAAACCTAGCGGGTTATCATATAAATTTTTAATTCAATTGAATATATATACAAATGTATAAGATATACTTCAAAATGTTTCAAAATTTGACAGTTACGGGGGTGAAAAGTATTTCCTAATGTTAGCTACTGCATAACCTTTGAGAAGCATTCTGATGGGTACCCCCACCTACATTTCTGGATAGAACTAGTTAAGCGGACAGGTATAAAAGCCTTTGTAGAAACACACAGAACTCATATAATTTCTGGTGCTTTGAATGATCAAACTGTTAGGAAGAAGGACATTTTATCTTACATTACAAAAGAAGACAGCGAAGCTCTACACAATATAAGTGTTAGTAGTTTACATTTCAATCATCAACTGAATGTTTACAGTTTCAACATCCCCTAGCCTGGCGCCTGTACCAAAATCTTAATGTCATTGGTTGCCGAAGAAGTATTAGGTAATTCATCACGTGATGACAGTGACAAGTGATGACAGTGACAAAGAGAATAATATACCATTAAATGGTAACAAACATTCAAGACACAGTTGTTTGGTTAGTATAAGGACCCGAATGGTGAAAACTGATATTACAGTTGAATGTGATTGCTCTATTAAGAAATTGATACCTGAATGTAATTACAAATGTAGTAAACATGTACATGTAGTTTTATTACATTGTTTAATTTGCAATTCAAAATTTGAACATTACATTTTTAATAGTTTTATTCCTACTAGTAAAATGTGTTGCTTGAATAGTATGACAAAAAAAATTGTAATATATGAGAGAGAGAGAGAGAGAGAGAGAGAGAGAGAGAGAGAGAGAGAGAGAGAGAGAGAGAAAGAGAGAGAGAGAGAGAGAGAGAGAGAGAGAGAGAAAGAGAGAGAGAGAGTGTGTGTTAATGTGTTAGTGTGTTAGTGTGTGTGTGTGTGTGTGTGCGTGTATGTGTATATGTATACACACTTTTTTTTCAGCAAAAATCATTTAAATTTCTACTAAATGTTTAATGGTTCTATATATCCTACGTATGTATGTATGTATGTATGTATGTATGTATGTATGTATGTATGTATGTATGTATGTATGTATGTATGTATATACTGGGTGGCCCGGTACTACAGGTGCAAACGCAGAGAGGTGATTCCTTATGGCTTATGGAAAATAAAGTAGGTCATATGCAGGACACTTTGTACCTAAGTGTAATATTGTGGGAGTAATGAGCCGCAGAATATCGAATTTGAAAACCGTACTTATTTTAAATAGGAAAACAGGATATGTAAAACGAACACTCTGGACATTGATTTTTGTTATAATAGTCTTCAAACCCACATCAAATGCTGGTTGATACCTTCAGCCATTACTAAAAGAACAGGGTTGGCCACCCTCTAAGTGGACTAAACGTTTGTGCCATCGAGATAGTGGAACATTTGACAATGTTTTATTGAGTAATGCGAGCTTCGTAATAAAAATGGTCCTCTTATTGCAACTGTCTAGGGCTCATAGTTTTCGTGAAAAATGCACGCGAAGCTTTGGCTGAAGCGATAGAGTACCAGGAGAGCATAGACAATACTGCATACATTGTGTTTGGAAGTGCTCAATTGCTCTATCCAAAATGGATTATAAAACATTACATACAAAAAATATACAGTAACTTGTAAGGGAGATATCCACCCTTACAAAGCAACGTTTTACAGAACAAAAATTAAATCTAACAGACAATAAGAAAGGTATTGTGAATGATTACATTGATCGTAAGTATTTGCACAGCCACTATTGTGGTGTACAACTTTGAGAAAAACGAGGGGGTGGTACGGTCCTACCAATGTGTGTGTGTAACATGTAGGTATTTTGTATTGCTTTTTAAAGATGTAATAAATATGCATAATACAAGTCACCTTCACGCAACATGTTTATGTGAACTATTGAGAAGAAACACATGTGAGGGTGCACTTTATTGCCCGCTAGGTATGCTACCTGCGTTGCAAGGCTGATCATATGATACACCGATTTCGTGAAGGGTTTCTGGCAGATCCCGCTTCACCCTGATGACAGAAAGTTCACGGCTTTCCTTTATAAGGGAAGGAGCTACCAGTTTTGCGTCCTACCCTTTGGTCTAACCAACAGCATCGGGGAGTTCTGCAGGGCAGTGGACGCGTCGTTAGGGCCTGAGGTTAGTTCTATTGTGCAAGTATATGTGGAT
>PNEQ01121986.1:0-15194 GCA_003012365.1 Medauroidea extradentata
GGAAAGAATAATAACTTCTACAACACTTTAATGCATCATGACAATCCAAATATTAATATTTTAGGAAATTATAACCCCGCAGAGCACAGAAAATACAAAAAACCAAAACTGTGATTCTTGTTACACCAGCCACGAAAGCCAGTAGTGCAATGGCCTGGCCGGCCAATCGAGACGCGGGGGCTGGGCGCTGATTGGCCGGTCGGTCAGGGCGCAAAGGCTGCTAAACGAAATTTTCAACCCAGTAGCGCAGTGCACATTCAAGCCACACACCGCACCGTTTACACGTAACGTCATACAACACAGACACGACACAAACACATGAGGAGCTCTGTCAGGGGCTGGCTGTGTAGGGACGTGAGTAAGAGGTCGGCCCCAGCCTCGCTCGCGAACCAGGCGAAGGGCATGCACACCAGTCCATGGCAGAGGGGAGAGGGGCACTGTACATACATGTAGTTTATTTAAAATATTTATAAATTAATTGAACCAAAAATAAAAAAAATAAAAAAATACAAAAAAAAAATAAAAAATATATAAAAACAAAAAATACAAAATTAAAAAATAAAAAAAAACTTTTGTTACTCTACAGTGACACGACAAACCACTGTCTAGATAATAATTAGATATTTTTGCTTAATCTTAGATGTAGGACTGCTATTTGTGATTTAATATAATTTATTCCTTTCCAACAGGAAGTTTTTTCTCCTTTTTTTTTATTGACTAAGCTTTTCAAGCGGCTCACTTTCCTAGTAGATAATTTGATCTGTAAAAAAATATGTTAATGAAAAAAATTATTAAATAAAATTAAAAAACAGTATTATTAGGACATTGTGTATATTAAGGGAACATGTTATCGACACATCGACCTGATAGTTCTCTGTTTCAGGTCGAGACGATATACATCTCACAGTTCAGCGCTCATTAACAAATATTAAGGGTTTTCTCTCTTCTTGTCACAAACGAATACACGATGAAATAACCATGGGAGTGTCAGGCCTGATCCTCAGTTAGTAGACTGGGATTGATTGGAGCGGCTCTCATGGTCGTAGGGACTCACGCACTACTACTCCACGAGTTTAGCTAGCCACTTGCTGACAACACTCACCTCACTATACAGACATCACGACACTACATCACTCCAGCCCAGCTGGAGGGGAGCTTAACTCCCCCGCCGTTTACACAAACACGTAATTTTATTAATGGCCACAACCCCCCTCCAGCCTTAAATACGGGTCCGGAGCCCAGCTAAAACAGTTACACGCGCCCCACCGCCGTTCCAATGATTTGAAACTAGACTGTCGGGGTGCATTTGATTTTACAAACACCCAGCGAGTTATGGAAGCTTCGGCTTTCGGTCTCGCGACAGCACGGCCTCGGATGGCACATGAGAAAACGGCGGAGTCTCCTCATCAATCGCACTCGTGTTCCTGAACCCTTTGTGTCTACCTGATGACGGGAACAGATTCCAGTTCCCGAAACGTCGTTTATACTGACTGTATGGAAAACTACTGTGTTTTGTTTCGTCTCATCATTTGTGTCGTTTGTGTTTTTTCTGTTTGTGTCCGACATATTTGTGTTTTGCTTAATCTCATCGTTGTTTTGTTGTATTTCTGTTTGTGTTTTTATCTCGTCTCATCATTGTGTCGCATGTCACTTAGCTATTTTTATATTTCTTGTTATTTCTTTTATTTTCTGTTTGTTTATTGTTTTTATCTGACCAGATTCCAGTTTTGGAATAACACGTTGTGTATGTATCCTGATGACTAAAGCATACTCTGCTTATTTATGTTTTCTTGTATTATTTTTAATTTCCATTTAACAGTAATTTATTTCGCAATGGAGTATGTCCAAGTAAATAAATCCAGTTAAAACTAACGTAACACAACCTAACCTTACCTAATACAACCTAACCTAACCTATCCTAACATATCTGAACTTAACCTACCCTGAACTAAACTTACCTTAACTAACCTAACCTTACCTAACCTATACTAACCTAACCTAACCTATCCCAACCTCTCTAACATAACCTAAACTAAATTAACATAGCATAACCTAACCTATCCTAACCTAATCCAAACTTACCTAACCTAACATAACCTAACCAAACCTAAACTATCCTAACCCAACCTAACCTAACGTTACCTATCCTATCTTAACCAAACCTAACGTACCTTATCTAACCTAACCTAAAGTAACCTAAAATAAATTAATCTAACTTACCTGTCATGACTCGACACGACACGCAACGACACGAAACAACACGACACGATACGACACGGCAAGACACGACACGACATATGAACTAACCAAACCTAACCAAACCTAACTAAACTTAACCTAACCTAAACAAATATAACCTAAACTAACCTAACCTAACACAACCTAACCTAACATAACCAAACATGACCTAACCTAACATAAACAAAACTAACCTAACCATACCTAACATAACCTAACATAACCTAATCTTACCTAACCTAACTTAACCTAACCCAAAATAACCTAAAATGACCTAAACTGACATAAACTGTCCGGACATAATCTGACACGACACGACACGGAACGGCACAGCACAGCACTAACCTAACGTAAACTAAATTGAACTAAACTGACCTAAATTGACTTAACATGACCTGACCTGAAATGACCTGCATTACATGACATGACACGCAATTACACGAAACGACACGACACTAAAAGACGCGACAAAACACGACACGATACGACACGACCAAACCTAACCTAAATTAACCAAAAATTACCTAAATTGTCCTAAACTGTCTTAAACATTCCTGACACGACCTGAAACGACACGACACGACACAACACGACACGAAACAGCAGGGCACGGCACAACACAAAACAACACGACACGATACGACTCGATACGATACGACACTAAAAGACACGTCACGATACGACCTTACCTAACCTAACAAAACCTAAAATAAACTAAAAATAAATTGACCTGACATGACCGACACAACAAGACACGACATTACACGACATGAAACAACACGACACGACACGGCACGCCACGACACGAAACGACACGACACAATACGACACGACACGACACAATACGACACAACACAGTACGACACAACACGACAAGACACGACACGATACGATACGACCTAACCTAACCAAACCTAAATCAACCTAACCTAACCAAACATAATATTTCCTAACCTAACATAACATAACATACAAAAACCTAACCTTACGTAACATAACCTAACTTCAACAAAACTAACCTAACCTAAAGTTACCTTACATAACCTAACCTAACCTAACCTGAACCTAACCTGCCCTATCTTAAACTAAACTAAACTCACCTTACCTAAACTAACCTAACCTATCCAAAACTAAATTAACCTAACCCTACCTAACCTAACCTAACATAACATAACCTATCCTAACCCATCCCAACCTAATCTAACATAACCTAAACTAAATTATACTAACCTAACCTAACATAACATAACCTAACCTTACATAACCTAAATTAACCTAACATAATATTACCTAACTTATCCTAACCTCACATAACCTAACCTTACCTAACCTAACCTATCATAACATAACCTTACCTTACCTAACCTAAACTAAACTAACCTTACATAACCTAACATATCTTAACCTGAACTAAATTCCCTAACCTAACCTTACCTAAACTAACCTAACACAACCTAACCTTACCTAACCTAACTTAACCTAACCTAACTTATCTAAAACTAAACTAAACTAACGTAACATAACCTAACATAACCTAACCTATCCTAACCTAACCAAACCTAACCTAACCTCACCTAACCTTACCTAACGTAACCTAAAGTAACCTAACCTAATCCAACCTAACCTTACCTAAGCTAACCTTACCTAACCTAACATAACCAAACCTTAACTACTCTAACCTTACCTAACCTAAACTAAATTAACCTAACCTAACTTAACATAACCTAACATAACCTATCCTAACCTATCCTAACCTAACACAAACTAACCTAACATATTCTAACTTAACCAAACCATACCTAACCTATCCTAACCTAACCTAACTTATCTAAAACTAAACTAAACTAACCAAACCTATCCTAACCTAACCAAACCTTACCTAACTTTACCTAACCTAACCATACCTAACGTTACCTTACCTACCCTAACCTAACATAACTAAAATAAACTGGCCTAAACTGACCTGACATGACTCGACACGACATGACACGACATGATACGACACGATACAACACGACGCGACAAAGCACGACACAATACGACCTAACCAAACCTAACTTCACTTTACCTAACCTAACAAAACATAACCTTACTTAACCTAATTAACATAAACGATAATAACGTAACCCAACCTAACCTTACCTAACATAACCTAACCTAATCTAAACTAACCTAACATAACTTATCCTAACTTAACAAAACAACCTAACCTTACCTAACATAACCTAATCTTACCTATCCTAACATAATTTAACCTAACCCAAAATAACATAAAATGACCTAAACTGAACAAAACTGTCCTGATACGACCTAACACGACACGAAATAACACGAAACGGAACGGCATGGCACGACACGACACGACATGATTACACCTTACCTCACCTAACCTAACGTAACCTAACTTAAACAAACTTAACCTATCCTAAACAAACCTAACCTAACATATCCTAAATTAACCTAACCTAACTTAACTTATCCTAAACTTACCTAAACAAACATGACATGACCTTACCTAAATTAACCTGACATGACCTGATCTGACATGACCTGACATGTCACGACATGAAACGAATCGACACGACATTACACAAGACACGACGCGACATGACGTGACACGATACAACATGTCCAAACCTAACCTAATCTAACCTAAATAAATCTCAACTGACCTAAACTGACCTAAACTGTCCTGACACGACCTGACACGATGCGACACGACATGACACGAGACGACACGAAACGACATGACACGACTAGATACGACACGACAAACATGACAAGACACGACACGATACGACCCTACCAAACCTAACCTAACTTAACCAAGAGTAACCTAACATAAACTAACCTAATATAACCTAACCTAACTTAACCTTACCTAACCTAACCTACCCTAACCTAAACTAACGTAATATAACCTAACCTACCCTACCCTAACCTAACCTTACATAACCTAACATAACTTTACATAAAATTAACCTACCTAAAATGAACGAAACGGACCTGACATGACCTCACCTAAACTGACATGAAATGACCTGACATAACATGACCTGACATGACACGACATGAAACGAAATGACACGAAACGACACGACAATACACAACACGACACGACCTAAACTAAAATAAACTATACTAAACTTACATAACTTTATCTAACCTAACCTTAACTTACCTAACCTAACGTAACCTAACCTAACATAAACAAATCTAACCTTAACCAACCTAACCATACCTAACATAATCTAACCTAAACCAACATAACCTAACCTACCCTAACCTATATTAAACTAAACACACCTAACCTAAACTAATATAACATAACCTACCGAAACTAACCTAACCTAACCTACACTAAACTAACCTAACCTACACTAAACTAACCTAACCTAACCTAACATAACCTAACCTAACTTAACCTAACCTATTCTAACTTAACTGTATCTAACCTAACATAACCTATCCTAACCTAAACTTACCTTACCTAACCTAATATAACCTAGGCTAACATCCTAACCTAACCTAACATAACCTAACCTAACCTTACCTAAAAAAACCTAACCTAACCTAACCTAAACTAACCTAACATAACATAACATAAGCTAACCTAACATAATCAATACTAACCTAACCCTACATTACCTTGCCTATCCTAAGCTTACATAATCTATCCTAACCTAATCTAACCTAACCTAACCTACCCCAACCTAAACTCACCTGACCTATCCTATCCTAAATTAACCTAACCTAACCTAACGGAAACTAATCTAACCTAAACTAACCGAACCTAACCTAACCTAAATTAACCTAAACTGACCTAAACTGACCTAAACTGTCCTGACACGACCTGACACGACGCGACACGACATGACACGACACGACAAAACACGACATGACACGAATCGATACGACCCGACGAACATGACAAGACACGACACTATACGACCTAACCTAACCGAACCTAACCTAACTTAACCTAGTGTAACCTAACCTAACCTAAACAAACCTAAACTAACCTAACCTAATCTAACCTAACATAACCTAACCTATCCTTACCTAAACTAACCTATCCTAACCTAACATAACCTAACCTAATCTAACCTAACCTTACCTATCCCAAAATAACCTAAAATGACTTAAACTGACCTAAACTGTCGTGACACGACGTGACACGAAACAACACGGAACGGCATGGCACAACACGGCAGGACAAGACACGACATGACACGATTAGACCTAAACTAACCATACCTAAAGTAAATTGATTAAAATGACCTAAATTGACATGACATGACCTGACCTTACATGACCTGACATGACACGACATGACACGATATGACACGATACGACACGATACAACACGACACTACACAATACGACACGACCAAACCTAACCTAACCTAAATTAACCTAAACTGATCTAAATTGACATAAGTATTCCTGAAACGACCTGACAAGACACGACATAACACGATACAACACATGACACGGCAAGGCACGGGACAACACGAAACAATACGACACGACAATACACGAATCGATTCGATACGACACAACAAGACTCGTCACGATATGACCTTACCTAACCTACCATAACCTAAAAATAAACTGACCTAAACTGTCCTGACATGACACGACACATGACACGACATGAAACGACACGAACAACGTGACACGACACCGCACGGCACGCCACGACACTAAACGATACAACACGACACTACAATACAAGACACAATACGATCTAACCTAACCAAACCAAACCTAAATTAACTTAACCTAACCTAACCAAACATAACCTAACCTAGACTTACATAACCTAACCTAACATAACCTAACAAAACCTAACGTAACATAAAAAACTAACCTAACCGAACGTAACCTTACCTAACATAACATAACCTAACCTAACCTAACTTTACGTGAACCTAACCTACCATAACATAAACTAAACTAAACTCACCTTACCTAACCTAACCTAAACTAACATAACCTAACATAATCCAACCTAACCTAAACTAACCGAACCTAACATAACCTAAACTAACATAACCTTAACTAACCTAACATTACCTATCCTAACCTAACCTAAATTATCCTAAACTGACCTAAACTGAGCTAAAATGACCTTAACTTTCCTGACACGACCTGACACGACACGACACGACACAACACGACACAGAACGGCATTGCACGGCACGACAAGACACGACACAACACGATTAGACCTTAACTAACCTAACCTAAACTAAATTGATCTAAACAGACATAATTGAATTGACATGACCGGACCTGACATGACCTGACATGACACGACATGATAAGACAGAACACTACACGACGCGACACGACACGACAAGATACGTGACGACAAAACCAACCTAACCCAAATTATCCTAAACTGAACTAAACTGACCTAAACTGCCCTAAACATTCCTGACACGACCAGACACGACACGAGACGATATAACACGACACGTCACGAAACAATACGACACTAAACAACACTGCAAAGCAAGACACAACACGAAGCCACACGAAACGACACGATTCGATACGACACAACACGACAAGACACGTCACAATAGGACCTAACTTAAACTAAGCTAACATAACCTAAAAAACTGACCTAAACTGACTTGACATGACCCGAAACCAAATAACACGACACGATACGACAAGGCACGGCATGCCACGACAAGAAACGAATTGAGACGACACAATACGACACGACAGGACAAGACACTACACCATACGACCTAACCTAATCTAACCAAACCTAACATAACATAACCTAACATAAACAAAACTAACCTAACCCAACCTAACCTTACTTAACATAACCTAACCTAACCTAACATAACCTAAACTGAACCTAACCTACCCTAACCTAATCTAAACTAAACTCACCTTACCTAACGTAAACTAACATAACCTAAACTAACCTAACCTAAACTACCTAACATAATTTAACCTAACATAAACTAATTTAACCTAACATAAACTAATTTAACCTAACATAACCTAACCTAACATAACCTAACCTAACATAACCTAACCTAACATAACCTAACCTAACTTACATTAAACTAAACTTACCTAAACTGAACTAAACTCTCCTGACACGACATGACACGACAGGATACAACACGACACGGAACGGCATGTCACGGCACGGCACAACACGACACGACACAATTAGACCTAACCTAATGTAAATAAACTAAACTAACCTTACCCAAACTAACATAACCTAAACTAAACAGACGTAAACATACCTAAATATACATGACTTGACCTAAATTGACCTAACAATGACCTGACCTTTCATGACCTGACATGACACGAAATGACACGACATGAAACTAAACGACATGACACTACACGACACGAAACGACTCGATACGACACCACACGACAAGACACTACAAGATACGACCTAACCTAACCTAACATAAACTAACCTAACCTAATCTAAACTAACATAATCTAACTTAACCTAAACTAAACTAATCTAACTTTCTCTAACCTAAAATAAACTAAACTCACATAACCTAACATAACATAACCTAAACTAATCTAACCTAACCCAACCTAATCTAAATTAACCTAACCTAAACAAAACAAACCTAACATAACATAACCGAACCTAACCTGACATAACCTAACCCAAAATAACCTAAAATGATCTCAACTGACCTATACTGTCCTGACACGACCTGACACGACATGGAACAACATGGCACAACACAGCACGACAAGACACGACACGACACGATTAGAACTAAAGTAACATAACCTAAACTTACCTTACCTAACCTAAACTAAATTGATCTAAACTGACATTAATTGACCTGACATGACCTGACCTGACAAGACCTGACATGAGACGACATGACACGACATGACATTATACGACACGACACTACACTACACGAGGCGACACGACACGACACGATACAACACGACCCAAACAAACCTAACCTAAAATAACCTAAACTGACCTAAACTGTAATAAACTGACCTAAACATTGCTGACACGACCTGACACGACACGACATGACACGACATAACACGACACAACACGACACGGCAAGATACCTTACAACACGAAGCAACACGACACGACACGTCTCGATACGACACGACATGACAAGACACGTCACGATACGACCTAACCTAACCTAACCTATTATAACCTAAAATAAACTGACCTAAACTGACCTGACATGACCCGACACGACATGACACGACTTGACACGACACGAAACAACACGACATGGCACGACATGGCAAGGATTGCCACGGTACGAAACTACACGATATGACACGACACGACATGGTACGGCACGACACGACAAGACACGACACAATACGACCTAACCTAACCAAACCTAACTTAACTTAACCTAACCTAACCAAACATAACCTAACCTAACCAAACATAACCTAACATAACCTAACATAAACGAACAAAACCTAACAAACCCTAACCTAACCAAAAATATAAACAAAACTAACCTAACCCAACCTTACCTTACCTAACCTAAACTAACTTAACCTAACATAACCTAATCTAACCTAAACTAAATAAACCTAAACTGAACTAAAATAACCTAAACTAACATAAACTGCTCTGACACGACACGACACAATAAGACACGAAACGGCATTACACGGCACGACAAGACACGACACGATTAGACCTAACATAACCTAACCTTACCTAACGTAACCTAACCTTACCTAACCTAACATAACCTAAACTAAACTGACCTAAACAGACATAAAATACATGACATGACCTGACCTAAATTGACCTGACATGACCTGACCTGACATGACCTGACATGACATGAAATGACACGACAAGACACGACACGATACGACCGAACCTAACCTAACCTTACTTAACCTAACCTAACATAATGTAACCTAACATAACATAACCTAAGCTTACCAAACTCAACCTTACCTAAAATAACCTAACCTAAACTAACCTAACCTAAACTAACCTAACCTAAACTAACTTAACCTAACCTAACCTAAACTAACCTGAACATCACCTACCCTAACAAAAACTAAACTAACCTAACCTAACATAACCTAACTTTAACTAACCTTACCTAACCTAACCTAACATTACCTAACCTACCCTAACCTAACATTACCTAACCTACCCTAACCTAACCTTACCTAACTTAACATAACCTAAACTAAACTGACCTAAACAGACATAAAAGACATGACACGACCTGACATAAATTGACCTGACATGACCTGACCTGACCTGACATGACACGAAATGACACGACATGACACGAAACGACACAACACTACACGACAGGACTCGATACGACACGACATATCAAGATACGACACGATACGACGTAACCTAACCTTACTTAACCTAACCATATTTAACCTAATCAAACCTAACCTTACCTAACTTAACCTAACCTAACCTAATTTAACATAAACTTACCTAATTTGACCCTAACCTACCACAACCTAAACTAAAATAAACTCTCATAACCTAACCAAAACAAAGCCAAACTGACATATCCTAACATAACCTAACCTATTGTAACATAACCTAATCTTAAATACCATAACCTAACATAACCTAACCTAACCTAACCTTACCTAACCTTACCTTAACTGAACTGCCCTAAACTGACCTAAAATGACCTAACACGACCTGACCAAAATTGACCTGACATGATCTGACGTGACCTGACATGACACGACATGACACGACATGACACGAAACGACACACTACACGACACGACACGACAAGACACTATACGACACAACCAAAATCTAACCTAACCTAATCTAACCTAAATTAACCTAAACTGACCTAAACTGACCTAAACTGACCTAAACTGACTTAAACGGTCCTGACAAGACCTGACACGAAAAGACATGACATGACACGACACGAAAAGACTCGTCCAAAAAAACGACACAACATTACAAGACACAATACGACCTAACCTAACCTAACCTAACTTAACATAGCATAACCTAACCTTACTTAACCTAACCTAACCTAACATAACCTTAATTAACTTAATCTTACCTAACCAAACCTAACCTAAACTAACCTAACATAACAAACCCAACCTAACATAAACAAAACTATCCTAACCCAACCAGAGCTTACCTAACCTAACCTAAACAAACCTAACTTAACCTAACCTAAACTAACATAACCTATCCTAACCTAAACTAACCTAACCTAAACTAACCTAACATAATCTAACTTAACCTAACCTAACCTACCAAAACTTAATCTAAACTCACCTACCCTAACCAGACCTAACCTAACGTAATCTAAAGTAACCTAACCTAACCTAAACTAAACTGACCTAAACTGACCTGACATGACCTGACCTAAATTGACCTGACATGACCTGACATGATATGACATGACACGACATGACACGACATGAATCGATACGACACGACAAGATATGATACGATACGACCTACCCTAACCCAACTGAACCTTACCTAACATAACCTAACCTAACTGAAACTAAACTGACCGAAACTGACCTGACATGACCTGACCTAAACTGACGTGACATGACCTGACCTGACATGACCTGAAATGACACGACATGACACGACATGACACGAATCGACAAGACACGACAAGACACGAAACATTACGACACGACCTAACCTAACTTTACATAATATAAATTAACCTGAACTGACTTAAACGGACCTAAACTGTTCTGACACGATCTGACACGACACGACACGACATGAAACGACACGAAACTGTACGACACGACACAACACGATACGACACAACACGGCAAGGCACGGCTCAGCATGCCACGACACGAAACGGCACAAAATGACACGAATCGAAATGACACGACACGACAAGACACGATACGATACAACCTCACCTACCCTAACATAAACTAACCTAACTAAACCTAACCTAATCTAACATAACCTATCATAACCTAACCTAAATTAACCTACACTATCCTAACCTAACCTTACATAACCTAACATAACCTAACCTAATCTAACCCAACCTAATCTAACCCAACCTAACCAAACATAACCTAACATAACCTAAACTTACCTATCCTAAACTTACATACCCTAACCTAAACTAAACTTACCTAACCTAACCTTACCTAACCTAACCTTACCTAACCTAACCTTACCTAACCTTACGTAACCTAACCTTAATTAACCTAAGGTTACATAACTTAACCTTATCTAACCTAATATAACCTATCCAAACCTAACCTAACATAACCCTACCTTAACCTAATCTAACCTAACCTTACCTTACCTACCCTAACCTAACCTGATATAACCTAAGCTAACCTAAAATAATCTAAACTAAAGTGACCCAAACTGACCGAAACATACCTGACATGACCTGACCTAAACTGAACTGTCATTACTTGACCTAACATGACCTGACATGTCACGACATGACATGAAATGACACGATACGTCACGACAATGCACGACACGACATGACCTAACGTAACCTAACCTAACGTAACCTTACCTAACCTATCCCAAACTAACCTAACCTAACCTGAACCTAACCTACACTAACCTAAACTAAACAAATCAAACATAACATTACCTAACCTAACCTAAACCTATCTAAACTAGCCTAACCTTAACTAACCTAACCTAACCTAAACTAAATTAAACTAATATAACCTAACCTTACGTAACCTGACATAACCTAACCTAACATAAAATTACCTAACCTAACATAACCTAACCTAACTTAACATAACCTTACATAACCTAACCTAACATAACATAATCAAACATAACATAACTTAACCTAACCTAACCTAACCTTACCTAACCTAACATAACCTAACATAACCAAACCAAACCTAACCTATTCTAACATTACCTTACTTAACCTAACCTAACATAAACAAAACTAACCTAACCCAACCTAACCTATCCTAAATAAACTTACCCACGATTATACCTTACTTAAACTAACCTAACCTAACATAACCTTACCTAACATAATCTAATCTATCCTTACCTAACATAAACTAAACTAAAGTAACCTAACCTGAACCTAACATACCATCACCTAAACTATACTAACCTAACCTAACTAACCTAACCTATCCTAAACTAACCTAAACTTACCTATCCTAAATTAAACTAAACTGACCTAAACCGACATAAACTGTCCTGACACGACACGAAATGACACGACACGACATTACACGACACGGCATGGCAAGGCATGACACGAAACGACATGACATGTCACGACTCGATGCGACACGACACGACAAGGCACGACACGAAACGATCTAACCTAACCTATTATAACCTACCTTATCCTAACATGTCCTAACCTAACCTAACATTACCTAACATAGAATAACCTTACGTAACCTAACCTAAACTAACCTAACCTTACCTAACCTAACCTAACCTTACCTAACCTGAATTTAACCTATGCTAAACTAAACTGAACTAAACTAATCTAACCTAACCTTTCCTACCCTAACCTAACATAACATAACCTAAGCTAATGTAACTAACCTAGCAAACCTAAGCTAACCAAATCTTACCAAATCTAACCTAACCTATTCTAACATAACCTAAACTAACCTATCCTAACCCATTTTAACCTAACCTAACCAAAACTGAACTGACCTAAACTGACCGAAACTGACCTGACATGACCTGACCTAAACTGACCGGAAATGATCTGACATGACATGACCTGACATGACACGACATGACACAAAAAGACTCGAAACGACACGACAATACACGACACGTCATGACCTAAACTAACATAACCTTACCTAACATACCCACATTTAACCTAACTTAAACTTACTTAACTTAATCTAACCTTAACCAACCTAACCTAAAATAAATTAAAATAACGTAACATAACCTAACCTTACCTAACCAAACATAACGTAACCTTACCGAACATAACCTAACCTAACCCAACCTGACCTTACCTAAAATAACCATACCTAACCTAACCTAACCTAACTTGAACCTAACTTACCCTATTATAAATTAAACTAAACTAACCTAACCTTATCTAACTTAACCTAACTAAACTAACCCAACATTACCTAATCTAAACTAACCTAACCTAACATAACATTACCTAACCTAATCTAACCTGACCTAACTTAACCTAACCTTAAACTAACCTACCATAACCTAAACTAAACGAAACTCACCTTACCTAACTAACGTAACCTAACTTGTAAGGTTTATTTCCTTATAAGGTTATCACAAGTAATCTATCTATTTACCTTACAGTTAATTTGAGGACTAATTTAAAAGCAAGAGAAAATACAGTCGTTGTCTGAGAACACAGTTTGTGCCTCAGTGGAGTTAAACATATCCGATTCCCAGAGAGCAATAACACGAGGTTTCGTTTTATTATAATTTTAATTGACCTTTCGTCTTTATCATTTCCTACTCAGTGGTAATGCTCGGAGGGAACCACACCAGGCAAAAATAGATTACCATAAGAAGCAAAGTGTGTTGAGATGTTTATCATTCGTTAACGAGTGATGATGGTGTGACCATTCAAAATATGTGGGTTCACGACCTGGTTTACAGCGTTAGCAACCGACTATTAAATTATGGATATGGCTGTTGAAGTCACTATTGGCTTCTCAGTTCGCACCATAACGTTACACGGCGGGTATGTGTGGTTTAATCTATTGGTAGCTCAATGCAATACGAGAAACATATAGGCACTCCAGTTCTAAATATTTGTATAGGCTGGTTCATGGCTAGTGTTGTGCATGAGTAATTAATAAATTCTGGATGTCATCGTTTACCGGGCGTCTTCTTCCACAGTTGGGAAACCTCGTCGGTTGAAAGACGTCGCCCCTGGGATGGCTGAATCAGTTGTACAGGGCAACAGGTCGGGTCG
>PNEQ01121993.1:0-18784 GCA_003012365.1 Medauroidea extradentata
TGACAATAGACGCAAATTGCATAGCCTATTACTACTTAGAAAAGTACTTCATACTAAAAGTCCGAAATATTTAGCTGATAAATTAAATTTACTTCAGTCCCGTCACGATATCAGTACCCGTTCTAAATTAAATATGGTTTTACTAATACCAAGGCATAGAACCAGTAAATATTCAAAATCCTTTTCGGTGGCCACTGCGTGTGCTTGGAATGCACTCGATGAGAAAACCAGACAGCATGAGTCCGTTTCTTCATTTAAAAAATTTGCCAAACTTACATTTTAAAAATTAATTCAATGTGAACAGTGGATGATATTACACTTGTTGACCCGTGTGTATGTGTGTGTGACATGTGTGTGTGTGTATGCTAGCGTATATGTGAGTATGTGCATGTATACATGTGTGAAAGTAAATGTAATGTTGTATATTCTCAGTATTAGTTGATAGTGTAGCTTACTTCTTATGTTCTTCAAAATATACTATTGTTCTATTATGTAGTAATTTAAGTTCCCATAAGTTTTACTTAGTATACTAAATATTTTAATATTTCCCAGTCTCCCTGTGAGATTATTAGTTAAATTATAGCCTTAGTTCTTTTATTATTTTTGTCTAGTCTAATATATCCAGTTTATCATATATTTCCTATTTATTTATATTATAATTGTTCAGATATAAAGATTCCGTACTTAAAACACAATTTTGTATTATGTCTCAATTTAATATTAATCAGGAATAATTTATGTTCTAGATGGTAATACTCATGCTTATTGTAATTTGATATCATATTTACTGCTCTCATTATTCTTTTCTCAATGTGTTTTAATGTTCTGTTGTCTTTGATTTTTATTTATTTATTTTTTTCAGTGGTTTAGTGTAAGACAAGGTGGTTACACCTTAACTTCGCCACTGTAAAAATAAGTCACAAATAAAAAATAAAAAAATAACTCCCCTCTGACCCACCTACCTACCCATCCGTGGATCCTAGACTCCTCTGGCCGCGGATTACGTCGAGAGGATCACACTTTTCTGCTTTTAGGGCATTCCCCCAAGTAACAGGTCTCACCTACACCAAGCAAGGAATCGCTGGGGCTAAGCTGTGATACCATAGCTAGCTCAGGGCGTTCCACTTAGGAATGACTGCCAGCATCCGCTAGTGCGTCCAGCCACATAGCTCTTGCTACGACCCTCACAGACCTCTGGGTCTACTTATAGATATTAGCCGTGCAATACATCAGCCCTCCTCATCCCTCCATAGCAGGCTCACCAATCATGCATACCCAATTCAAGGCAATTAACAGTTGCGGGACAGAAAACCTTATCTATCTACCAACCATAGTGCAAATAGTGCGATGCTGAATACATTTGGCTCACTATAAAAACAACAAATTGCCACAGATCTGATACCAAACAATAGCCACTTCTAGCCTAAACCTTCAAGATAACAAGTTACAGCACATGTAGCCTCCCACAAATTCTTTTTGATGCGTGTTAAAACACCAGAGTGGTGAGAGCCTTACCACCTTCAGACAATAGTGCAGAACTTAGGCGCTGGGAGCTAGCCCATCAGTATAACACAAAATCCAGACATCCACTAGGCCTGAACATCCGATAACTTTTGAATTTCTAGCCACACTCTAGCTCGTTTCTTCTGTTGCTGAGTGTTCTAGTTCCCAACCACTGTTTACCGCCCGCCATACTGCAGTGGGCAATCACTTGCAGCCCGAGGAAGCTGGCTTGGCCAGTGATACGTCGCGACCGTGTAACCACGCGAAAAATATGTTGTCAGTCTGTGTTTTGTGTTCTCCCACCTGCAAGTACTGATTCTATAAGTACTTGTTCATCTCTGTCTACGTTTTAGTAATTAGTAGCCTGGCGACAGTTTCCCACCTTTTCTTTGTATTTATCTTGAAGTATCCCCCCATCCTTCTTCCCAAAAAAATTGCTGAATTGTCTGAGAAGGTCTGAATAGGAAAAATTCCTAGAAAAAGTTTTTAATATTTACCTCATTCTTCCGAATTATTTCGGCACTAAATGCAGCCAGGCAAAGCAATAGCTCCGTGAACATTGTAATTTTCGAATTATTCAGCTTTAAAAATGCCATATTTTCAAACGCCGCTACAAACATTGAAAACATGTTCTTATTGGCTAACATATTTATGACGTAGTCATATTTGTTTTGGTTAGCCACCGCATGTCAGGCACTATTGTGTGTGTTAGAATTTTTTAACAACTTAAATAACTAATCAAATTGAGCGAAGCCGGTTAGGTAAAAATTAATTTAGGGAATTCACTGTTTGTTTGGGCATGCGTGGTTATATATTTGGTAGCCAACAACGAAGATTTATTTCACTGAGTTGATTTTAAAGGAGAAAAGACAGCAATGTAGTAATAGGCCTAGCTCTCGCACATTGCGATGTTTTAGTTATAGGTTTGAGTTTATGTAAATTGAATTCAGTTTAATGTTTCAGATCCAATATAGAATCATAAGCTTAGGTTTGAAACTTCAGACGAACGAAGTTCACATGCGTACAAAAAGTGAACGTATCGAGCTAATATTTGGAATGTGTTTAACAAAACGTGGCACTGTTGCACGAGTCGATAAAATAATATGGCAGATCAATTATTTCATTACAAGTACATTTTTTCTCTCACTAGTTTTTACGTTTCTCGTGAACGGCATTGACACAGCTGTGCTGCCATCTCGGGGCAAATTTTGCTAGACCCTGGGCACCTCTCGAATTATCTGCCAGTCACGGGTGTTTGAACTCGCCTATTCGCTAATGACGTTGCCAAAGCCAGTGGAACAGCCAAAACACTACAGCTATAGAAAGCTGCAGGCTATTGAATGCAGTTTTTAACTTAAAAGAACTTATTTATTTTATACTAACTGTGTCATGCTGTAGAAAATACAGCATTACATACGCACACTGTATTTTTGTTGTTAATAGCAGACTATTAAGTCTATTAGGTCTCTTCTTGAAGCTTAAACTACACAGTACGCCTTGATTTATCAGACGGCGCTAAAGTTAAGATTTTGAGCAAATTGCATTTTATTGCTGCGCAAACAAACTACTATCCACATTTATACTCTTCGGAGTTAATGCCTTACTCGATTTTACCGTATAAACAACTTTATTCAACACATTTTCACTGCTTGAACGTATGTTGCTGTCGTTTGTTTGGTTCGGTTCACGGCTCGGTGAAAATTACCTTGTCCTCCATTTCATGTCATTCTTTTGTAAAATCACGTCACCTATACTGTTTGCGAGTTATTAAAATAAATTAGAACTAAGAAACTTGAAACATTCTTGCAGATATCATACAAATAGTAGGCGGTGACTGTCTAACGGGAAACTTGTCATCTATCAAGGGCCGCAGCCAGAGTGTTTGCCTCCCACCACGAATGATTCGGGTTCGACACCCAGCGGGGTCATCTGGGTTTTCGCCTGTGGTATTCATGCCAGACGTCGTTGGTTGTTGGAAGGTGTATAAAAGTATCCTTCATTATTTGAGCTACATCAGTTTGTGATAAAGTTCATGTAGAAAAATGTTATACAAAAAACCTTCTATCAAGCACCAATCCCTTTTATTGGCTGAGTTTTCTACATTCTTGTGCAAATTATAGAAGAAACATGATAGCTTTTAAATACATCCAAGAAGGTCCTCAAACACACTAGATTGGTGCAAAATATTAAAATAAACTGGGTTGTTAATACTATGAAAATTGTTTGGTAGATACTTCGAAATGTCTTAGTTAAAACTGTGTTCTGTTTTTTAAGCACAAATGTAATGCAATATTAAGAGGCCAGCTGTGGCCGAATGGTCAGACCATTCGCATTCCACCAAGGCGATCCGGGTTCGATTACTGGCGGGGTCAGTCCCCGGATTTTCACATGTGGAAATCATGCCAGACGATGCTGCTGGTCAGCGGGTGTTCTCGGGGATCCCCAGTTTCCCCGGCCCCTTTATTCCGGCGTTACTCCACACTCACCAGCACTAAAGACCTCAATTTTGAGCGCTGACCAAAATCTCTCTCTCTCTCTCGCAACATTTAAAAATAATATTTTCTGAAGTATTGCAAACACTGTGACATTTCCTAAAAAACTTGATTTAAGTAAAAGATATTGACGCCCCACGTGGTGGGGGTCGGGAAGTAGAAACGTTGGGCGAAGCCGACAGTCTTCCCCACCCAACGAGAAGTCTACTTCTGGGTTAGCTGGAGACTAGGATGTGGACTAACCTGGGGTATCGGAAAAGGTAGCTGATTTCCCTTTTCTCTGTTGTTGCTGTTGGCCCGGGCGAGCTGCAGGAGTGAAGCCACACACTGGAGGTCTCGGTGCTGGAGGTCGCAGCGTAGGCTTGGTGTTGGTCCTCGTCGGACAAGGTGGAATAGGAACTGCAGTAACAGGGACTCTTTGGCGAGAAGGATTCCCGGAAGGGAAGGTGAGGGCTTTGACGTGAGAGGAAGTAGCGGGGCATGAGGGTGACGGGACTGATTTAGGAGGGGTGTCAGGAAGGGGTTCGAGGAGCGGTGGCACCTTCAGAGACCTGATGAGCAGGATGACACCTTCTACAGTCTCTCCTCGACGCTCTGCTGCCACATCCTTCTGTGCCGAGTAGATCCCTGTGTATGGGTTTGGTGTGGCCAGTACTTCCTTTACTGACTCTGCTAGCTTGGTACGAGCGGCCTGTCTTTTGCCTGCCCTATGCTTGGGCATACCTTGGATAAGATTACCTTTGGAGTAAAGTGAAAGAAGTTACTTGAAAAGAGAGCAGGTGTCCAAAGTATCTGCGTCCAAAAACTAGAGGGCTCCAAAAGGCCAACAGGTTAAGCAAAAACAAGACTCGTGAATCCAGATGATGTGTTTCACATTGAGGAACTATTGAGTCCAATGCAAAGCATGGCAGCTGTCCCAGCCGCTGTTTCCCGCACGGAACTTGGGCTCCCCAAGGCAAACCACGATTTCTGGCTTCTGGTTAGGCGTGAATGGCGGATGCCAGTGAGGGGAACCTCCTTTCTTAGAGACCTGCCCAGTGTAGTGTTGTCCCATCGCTGACGAGAAGCTGCGGACGTGGTAGATAGACAGGGCGACAGTCTCCCAGAACACGAGTTGGATTCCGGTCTCCGAGTATACTTACTTTACTGACCCAAACTGCAGAATACTCAAAGAGAAAAGAATTGGGAGTGGGTAACAGAAAGGAACAGGGGGCGAAGAGCTAAAGCAGACAAAAGGGAAGGTCCGTTTAACTGTGTTTTTATTGCTAGAAAGAACAATAAAAACCACCCTGTGCTAAGTCGTTATGCGGAAAGCAGCAATTAAAAGCACTAGACCCAGAGGGGAGGCCAATGCTGTGGACGTAGGCTCGTCTTTGCTGGTTTGTGTAGAGGCTGATTCTGGCCTTTTCTCTCATGCGACGGGCGACTTCTCACAGACACGATCCGTCGAAGGACAGCGGACGCTGGAACCCTCTTCTTCCCGACGAGAGAAAGTTGTTAAAACAACTAGCAGAAATAAGCTGTGAAGTCTCGGCCGGCACAGCGAGGTGCTAGACTTGCTGGTGCTTGTTGGCAGGAACACTGCTTGAGGCAGGAGTGTCGGCCTCGCCGACCCAGGAACACTGCTCGAGGGCAGGAGTGTCGGCCTCGCCGACCCGGGAACACTGCTCGAGGGCAGGAGTGTCGGCCTCGCCGACCCAGGAACACTGCTCGAGGGCACGAGTGTCGGTCTCGCCGACCCAGGAACACTGTCTGTCTCTGCAAAAGTTGCGTCTTTTATACACGCACTGATGGGCATGGAAATGATGAGTGAGCTCTGATTGGCCGGCCGTCATGGAGGCAGGAGTGCACAGGTTCGATGCGCGGCTGAGGCAGTTGGCGGCAGGGGTTGCTTGTAGGGGATGTAACCCTCCCTTCTGAGCTCAGCTGCGTGTGCTGCGGGTAGCGTGTATCCAGGTGGCGTGCTGCTTATCCAACAATACCATTATATCTGTCTCTGACAAGGTCGTGACAGGACTAGCGAAGGATGGACACACGGGAAATATTTAGGGTGCTGCCTAGTGCGGAATGCACGGAACATGTGCAGGATAGCAGGGAGAGATGGGACAAGCTGTGGGAGAAGGAGAAGGGAACTGGCTTAAGGCAAGACGGAGGCTGGGAACCACAAAACTATGCTGCGCAGCATGCGTCACAATCAGTATTGTGCAGGTTTTAAATTTAACCTCCTAACACAAGACTTGTTAGGGGTATATTCGTGTGGGTGGTGGGCAGGGGACCGGGCGCTTGTGACCTTATAAAGAATGGTTAATTTTTTAATATTTTAATGTGGTATGTTCAATTTTTTGATGAAAAAATGCCTTAAATAGCACTATATTGTACCTTAAAAACTGGATTTTTCTCTGGTAAAGTTCTCACACACCTCTTTTTTGACTCGGATGTGGGTATATCTACTTTTTAATGAATGCCCTGTCCCCTATCACCAGAAAAAACCTAAATGAATATGTTTTTTTTCCCGTAAACACTGAAAGTTTGTTAGTAAATTGTAATTCTACATTCTGGCTAAAAATAAAATTATGCAACATAAGTGAAAAACAAAGTAATAATTTCCAAACAATAAAAAATTTGTATCGTATATGTGTACAAATCATCAAAACATTCTGTAGTATCTCTCATACTAGGCATGTCATTTGGCTCATTAAAAAGATATTAAATAATAAATTATTAATGACTTTGCCCCCCCCCCCTTAAAATCTATAAAATGTGTGCCCTTGTTGAGTGATTCTGACTGTGTGTGTCCGGTGTGTGGTTGAAAATTCACAGACGATCACCATGATGAACGGTGGGTCAGGTGAGCAGCAGCTTTCTTTCCCCCTTCATACTTCTGGACCCTGTCATAAAACCATCATTCTCTATCCTGCCTGTCACCTGGATCTTTAATTTCTACTCTCATTCTAAGATATGACAATTATAATGATAAAATTACCCCTTACAAATATAAATTTTCATAGTTAACAGAAAGAAACTTGAATTACATTGCTGTGATAATTTCGAGCCTATTAAGATATTCTATCTAAGACCTTATTACATGCGCTGAAAAGCATACAAGCAATATTTTACAAAGTTACACGCTGTCTCTTCAGAAGAAGAGAAAAAAGTCTCATAATGAGATGCTATGTCGATACAATGTGATAGTCATGGTCTTCTTCTAGCCTTCTTCCTCAGCTGAGGGGGGTAGTCTCGGGCAGTTGTCGATAAAACTCTCTTCACTATAGCTTAAGAACAAGACTGTCTTGTTTTCTAAGTGACTGATTATACATACAGTCCCACAGGAAGGTTACATAATTTTGAACCATTGCTAGAACACCTTGACACCAAATTGCTGCCTGCTGGACCAACAAAGTTATTCTGTTGTGTACCTTTCTGAAGTCATCAAACCATTACATTTTGCCCAGAGACATTCACTATATGCGCACAGTATTCTGCATAGGCCCAGAAGGAAGGCAAGAGAAATTGAAGAAAGCATGTGAGAAAGTTGGGGAAGGAGGCCATCACTTGTGGCAGTTTAAGTAACTTTCTCTGTCTTTATAAAAGCATTTAGTTTGCTGTGGCGCAGTACTGTATAAGTATCACTGTATGTTTGTAGTGCAATGAAATTGTATGTGACCTATTATTTAGGTAGTACAGCTAAGCACAGTTTGTGCTCAACGTTTGTTAAACGTGTGGTAACTTAAAATTGTTCCTACCTGTATAGTATAGTATGATATACTAGTTTTTTTCGTAGTTGTCTCTTACGTATATTTGAACAAATTTGTTGTATTTTTGCAGGTGTAGCAGTGTTTGCACGGTGGACTGACAAAAAATACTACTCTGGAAAAGTTAAGAATAAAGTACGAGAGAAATGGCTTGTAGAATTTGACGATGGTAGTTCTAAAACTCTTATACCAGATTTTATTATTGTTTGTACGGAGCTGAATCGAGGGCAGTCTGTCTACGCCATGGATAGGCATGGGGATTTCCACTCAGGCGTCATCAGAGATTTTAAACTAAGGTATTGTATATTTATCCAGTTACTGAATTGTGCTTATTTCAGTGGTAGTGATGCTGTTATTGCTTTGTTATTTCAGTTCAGTAGTGGTATTATTTTTTATAGGGTTACTAACCTGCTGCTTTGCCAGCGTGTAATACCCGTAGCAGCTAATATATAATTCAATTGAAAGACTTATTTGTACACCAGATTAGTAGTTCAGCTATCAAGTTTTAGGACGCTAAAACTGCTAGTTGAGCTCACTCTGTTGCATGACTAACTGTATCACTTACACTTTTTCGACTGCCCTTGGGCCTTATTTATATTCACAGCAATACAGTCCTTGAAGCTGTAATCTGATGATATAAGTAGTTTAAATGGTGTGAAAAATTATATATCTGAGCACAACCAATAATGTGATTGTGGCTTCAATTCTCCCTCCCCTCCTTTTTCAAAAATCTTTACAGGGAGTTTTGGCATATTGTTTCGCAGTAATGTTAGTACTCGTGCCCAAATTTTATTGAAGTTAACCTTGTGAGTTGGGATGGCATATGGACTGATGCTGTCCTGCTTTGTGAATTTAGTTTTCACCAGTTTTTTCTTCTAATTGATGATTGCATTTGTTGCTGACTGTGTGTGTTGCCTAATTTTTCCCCTCATCTTTCTTAAGAGGTTAGGTTTGTTTATATATATCCATGAGGAGTCTTTGAGTTAACGTATAGTACTGCATGAAATTTTGGCAAACCCAAGATTAGCCTCGATTGGTTTCACATTTTTTTTAAGTTGGTAAAGTTATTGTATGTAAATATTTACTACATTTACTAGCCAGCTAGCACTGCAACAACATTAACAAATTTGTATGCATTTAGTAAATTTATTTCTGATGCTTCTCAAAAAGTTATGTTTCTGCATTTAAGAGCCCTATACAGTAGGCCCTAGATGCCACATTTTGTGGTACGGAAATAGGTAGGCGATAAGAGCCAGACTGGCTGATGTGTCAACGACGACATTGCCTTCATGTGCAGGGTGTGAAAATGGTGTGCAGTCGTTTGGTGCTGGCTTTTTCAATGGAACTTTGGGGGGTAATCCTATTATTTTATTTATGGAAACTTCATAGTAAAGGTAGCGCATCATTTTGATTTTTTTTTTTTATCTTCTGTTTAGTTTTTTTTACAGGACAGCAGCCTGAAAAAGCTGTTTTTTTTAGCTATTTGGAGGTGCCCCGAAACCGTGTTTCTTAGCATGATATCTAAAAAACTAAAATTGGGAATCATAGTTTTAAATGTTTTATTTTCGTAGGTGAAGATATTGGATGCATGTTTATTAGTATATCTTAAAAAAAAAAACTTTTCTCCTATTATGCTGCAACACAGTCCATACATAAGATGTATAGGGCTCTTAAGTGAGTATGTTCACATAAAACAAAATACTTTACTAGTAATGTGATGCTACACAGAAAAAAATTCAGATGCTAATAATATTTTAATTGTTAGATGTTGCTGAAATAATTCCCTCATTTGTGGCTTCCGATTGGCTGTGCTCAGCATCATACTGTAACTTCATTCCAACATCATCACTGTTCCCAAGCAGAAAAGAGATGCCCATCTACTGGAAACTCTTTACAATAATGGAATCAAACCATGCTGCTCATTTATAGCAAAATTAAATCTTAGATTTTCTCCTGTGCTTTCTCTTAAGATTTCAATGCCTATATATTTAAAATTGTCAATTGATTTTTTTTCCCATGTACGTGTATGTTGGTTGTGACTTTCAGCTCTGTTCTTTAAGAAAGTTGTCACTTTTCATCCTCTTGTTTAAGAATCATTAGTAATTTTTTACTATATTAATGGAATGCGTTAATGGTTGGCAGTAAAGGTGAAGTAGTTTACGGCGTGGAACTAGATGACACGGAAGAGCAGTTGTTTGTTCCACTTTCCAAGATCGCCTTGTCGGAAGATCAAGCTAACTTGTTGCGAGAGTCTGCGTACGATGCAAGTTTTACAAGCCTTACGCCGAAAGGTTCATCGTCTGTAACCTTAGGTAAGTAACAAACACTGATTGTTCTTCCTTGTGATTATTGACTCTTTAAAGCAATATCTTTGTAAATACATTACAACTACAATTCTACTAAAATATTTTCTGTGACAAGGTGGCCACTCACTGGGAAAACCAGGGTTTATCAAGGAATTAATATGTACTTGGAAATATCGGAGATTTATCAGGGAAATTGTATAGCATTCCAGGAGAAATTGAGGTATTGGGACCACTTATTTTTGCTAGAGATCCTCTCGTTGGTTCTAGGTTGGCAAATCATAGTGTGTGCTCATCCTTATTCCACATATCTGATTGGTTATTTACATGTGTATTAAAACATTCTGCCAATCACAACGTATTTTAATGGCTCATTTATTGTGCTGAAGTGGAGTCACGTTGTTTGTTTGGTGGACTCCATGGGTCCTACCTCTTAGGCATGCACATTCTATGTTCTTCATTTGATAACTACATAATTAAATGTTCTAATTTTGGAATGTTAGTACAACTACTCAATATGTTGTTGCATTTCAGCTGTATATAGTAGATCAACGTACATTAATTGGCTTGTGCTGCAAATAGTAATGATTACTTGATGTCTATTTAGTTGCTGTAAAAAAGAAACAAGACACAGAATAAGATGCTTTCTGCTAGAATTTTCTGTGTATTTTCCACAGTGTTCTTACGGTCCTGGAAAGTCCTGGAACTTTGACCATGTCCTTGAAAGGCCTTGAAAAGTCCTTGATTTAATCCAGTCCTTGAAAAGTCCTTGAATTTTTGGGTAACATAATATTCCAGCTAGTTTCTTAAGGCCATGGCCTTTCATTTGTTTCAAACAATTGCAAATAACGCTAATATTTGTTAACCAAATGCTTTGAAAAAATTTTATTCTGTGTACAGTCATAACAATACAGAATTTTGGCAGAGTGTATTTTTAAAATAATGTACCATTTGCTAGCAAAAAATTATTTTGCTTCATTTTGGCAAATTTTCACAACAAACTATGTGATATTTCAAGGGCAAAAATCTAAAAATCCATTTGGTGTTTGCAACAGAAAAATTCAGGTACACAGTATATGTGAGCGTTAAAACGGTAAGAATGAATTTTTGATTGTATTAATTTGTGTTAAGAAATATATTTCCAAAACCACTGCAAAACTAAAGAGCGAGGCCTTAACATTAAAATTCTTTCTCAGAAATACTAAACCATATTTTGTCTATGCATTATTTCTGTTATGTAATTTACTTTACGATTACAGACATTGTGCAGTGTTGGTGTAATTAATACTCTTTCTGGCATGCCAGAGCATGTTGTGTTATTCCTAGTGTGGCAAGTAGTACCTTGAATCTGTTATATGGCAAAGCTTTTTTTGGAAGAGAAGAATGCAAAAAAGAAACTAAAGAACTTTGAAAAGAAAAATTGTCCCATACGGAATGTCATATTTACACGAGTACAAAAAATAAATTACGGGTCGGGTGTGAGAGAAGCATATCATGCAATGCATGCTGTAGAGCAGATTGTCTCCCTGAATGTTTCTGAAGTAGAAGTTAATTTCTGGTTTATATATTATTAGTGAACATCAGTTCTAAAGAGAGAGAGAGAGAGAGAAAAAAAAATAGAAACTTTGCAAATAAAATCTTAAATATTTGAATAAAAAAATTTTGGTCTCAAATGTAATTTACAACGGTCCTTGAAAAATTAGTAGAAAGTCCTTGAATTTTAATTGTATGTTGCTGTAAGAACCCTGTTTCCATTTTGCATTTTGATTTTTTCATGCATAAAAGAAATGAAAATATGTATATCTGTAAATATTTCAAACATGTTGTGAACACAGTTCTGACATTATGTTCTGCATAAGAAAAATGCTCTTTGCTTCTTCATAACAAATTATTGTTCGAACAGTCGAGATTGCACCAACAACTTATTATAATTGTTGTTCCTATTTTAACAGATATAGGTAACTACAACAATACTTTTCTCTTTCCTTTCAGTGTGTACGGTGTACACTGCTCATAATTGGAGTCCACGATTTTTCACGAAAAAATTTCTCCAACGGTTTGTTTCAATGCCTTATGTGCACATATGAAGCTTTGCTTCGTGGTTACTGGCTTAATATATTAGTAATAAAAAATGCTAAATTTTAGAAATTAAAATTTAAAAATTTCTAAATTTTAAAAATTTCAATTATATAAATTTTTTTGTTTTTATTTGCTTCAAATCACAACCCACAACATTGTTACACACTGTGAATTTTTTTGGTTTGTTATGTCAGTTGGTTTAAGTGACTTAACTGTAAAGTGCAAATTTTGATGTTTATGGCTCATTATGCAAGGACTATGAGAGATACAAAAATTTCCTAAGTGGATGATTTAATCACAATTTATGTATAAAATAAGAAAGAAAAAAAATATCTGGTATAAATATAAAAATAAAAAGCGTTGAAAACTGAGGGGAACTGCGTCCTTAACTTATTTAAACAGCGTCGTAGCATATGAGTAATTACTATACACAATGAGAAATTCAATGCTGATGATTCAGCCGCAAGTATATTTTGTAAACGGTTTCAAGAATTCAATGAAGCGGAAAATTTGCAACCTGAACAAATACATAATGCAGATGAGACTGGTTTGCGTGGTGTCATCCCTTAATGACACAAAGTTTCCAAACAGAGCGCAGTGCACTGAGCCATATGTCCTGCAAAGAATGACTGACTGTGATCTGTGGTATAAATGCTACTGTCTCGAACGAAGTTATGTGTAATAGGAGTGGCCATTTGACCCGTGGATCAAGAGGTTATTGCCTCAATGGAAATGCCACACAGGGACAGTATTAGTCAGCGATACATTGAGGAGGATCCTGATCTCAAGACATTCTGCAAGTTCACTGCATTGGATGATATTTATCAAGTTTCAAACATGTGGAATTTAATCAAGCAGACAGCGGTCACCAAAGCATGGAAAACAAAATTTTCCTTAATCATGTTACTGATTTTGAGTACTACAAATTTTCAGTAAATATTGAGCGGCTTGTTTACAAAGCATAAATGTGAAAATATTGATAGTGACGTTATTCCAGAGTGGTTTGAAGTGGGCGGTTTCATGCCAGGCCATGAAGTTTTAGTAAAATGGAGGTAGTGCAATGTGCCCAAGGTCACAAAGGAGAAACAAAAGATACCAGGAAGGAAGGATGATGATGATAGCCTTGTCACAGGCAGGTTAATTTGATAATTATTTAGAGCATTAAGGTGACAACTGACTGCAATTCGAAAGAAAGAGAGCACGTCATGAAAGCAGAAATCTACTACAGATTTTTTTTTTCAACCAAAGTAGTTGTACAGTCTTAGTGCTTTTACCGCTCTTACGTAAATTATGTCTTTTATGTTAGTGTAAGCCTGTAATCCACAGACTAAATATTGAGTCTGTTCAATATTGTTTAGATAAGTTAATGGGCTGTGATTGATGTAAAACATTTTCTTTGTTTTCACACCTGTAGGTAGTTCACATATTAATTATGAGAGTAGAACCAGTCAAAGTTACTGCTTTGATGTCCTTCTATATTAAGCTCACCAGTTACTAGGAAATAAATTCCCTTTGCTATTGCAGTATTACTGCAGATTTGATACTTAAATCCCTTGTACTTTTTGGTGGTACTTATTTTTCTTTCACTTGCCTTAGAAAACTTAAGTACAATTGTAATTGGTTTCTTAAGCTATTGTAGTTTTTAATAGCTTTGAAATGTTAGGGTTGTAGTTGGTGTTGCAGATAATCTTGTGGAAGGAAAACGTGCACGCAAGTTGCCACAAGTTCAGCTGCAACGCCCTCATTCATCAGGCACAAGTAGTAACATTAAACCAAGAAGAGCTCGTTCCGATGCCAGGTATTTTGATTACAGATACAACACTTAGTATCTATTTCTTTGTGTATGGTCTTTTGTGTTCATGTGGTGTGTTAGCTCTCTTTGTTTGTGTTTGTGCATTATTTTCAGCTGTATGTTGGATTTGTGTGTGACTATGACTTGCCAGCTGTTTTCATTTTACTGTCAGTTCTCACCTATCTTCTGCTCTGTAGGTTTTCATTTTTAAAAGATTCTCTTCTTGGAATACTTTAAATATATCTATAAACACTAAAACAATGCCAACTTTAGGTTATACAACTAATATGCAATAAATATTATGGTGCTTAAATAAATAGGAAAAAATAATTCTACCCTTTAGTTAATAATCTGTTACGTACGTAGACTAGAGAAGAAGAGAAAATTGATTAAGATTAAAGTGAGGAAAAATTTTTTAAAGTAAAGGGGCCTCCCTGGATAGGTTATATTTGTGGGTGTGAGGCAGGACTGACATATGTAATGCAGTACTGCCTCTCCGTGCAAGGCACTAGTTGGCGTGCAATGCTTTACTATTATTCTTTTTCGTATGGCACTTTCAGTGCTGACCACACATTATTTTATTTGTGTGCAGAATAGTTCGAAGTCTACAGCTTATTTCTATTCTTGTGTTTTTCGAATCCAGTTGTTACTTTAACTGTTGGGGCTGTCCAAAAACCTTTTTTTTGCCCATTTTGAGGGGCCTGTAAGTGATGTTTTTATATATTACTATAAAAAGTAGATAGGAGTGTACAAGTACTTTCAGAGCTGTACTGCACATAGATGAACATATAACACACTTAAGGACAACACACATTTTGCGCAGATGCGCGGTCGCGACGTTTCGCTGGCTAAGCCAGCTTCATCAGGCGGTGAGCGATAGTACACTGCAGTATGGCTGACTTGATGAAGGTTGTAACCAGTACACCTAGCGGCCAGAGGGCGAACTAGAGTGTGGCTGGAAGTTTGAAAGTGAAAAGTAGATTATCTGATGCTTAGGCCTGGAGGTTGTCTGGATTTGGTGATGTATTGGTGGGCCAGTTCCCAGCGTCTCAGTTCTGCATTATTATTATTAGAGGGGGGTAGTGCCCTCACCACTCTGGTGTTGAAACTGGAGTCTAAGGTGAGTTTGTGGGAAGCTGCGTGTGTAGCCACTGGTTGTCCTGAATGTTTGAACTGGAACCGGCTATGGCTTGTTTGGTATCGGCCCTGTGACCATTCATCATCTGCCTTAGTGTGTTTGTGGTGAGGCCAATGTACTCTGCATCACACTGAGTGCATTGCAGTTGGCATATCAGGTTTTGGGTTGCACAGTTGTAGTTGCCTTGGATTGGGTATGTATGGTTGGTAAGCCTGCTATGGAAGGATGTGGAAGGTTGATGTGCTGCATCTGGGGCTATTGCAGAAGTGAGAGCCTCTGGGTGTGCAGGATGTGTTGGGCCCAGGGCCGGATGGTAGTTTGGGGCGCACCAGTTTATTGCGGAGGTTGGGGGGGGGGGGGCTTTGGAGAACAGGTTATGGGTCAAGGGTGAGGAGGCGAGGATTTTGTGGCCACAGTTGAGGATGGTCTTGAGCTTGTTGAGGCCTTCATGGTAGGGAACTATCAGAGGGATGTCCTGGTTGTCTCTTGTTTGGGATTTCCTGTTTGAGATGGCTTGGCTGTACGGAAGAGTTTTTTTTTTTTGCAGTAGAAAGGGTGGTAACTGTCGAAATGGAGGTACTGAAGGTGGTTGGTCGGTTTGGTGTGAACAGTGGTTTCAATTTTGCCATTTTGTAGGGTGAACTCTACATCTAGAAATGTTGCCTGTGATTTAGAGTAGTTCAAAGTGAATTTCAGAGTACTGTGACAGTTTAGATTGTCCAGGAAAGCAATGAGATGTTCTTCTGTGGAGTTCCAGGTCATGAATATGTCATCTATGAACCTGCACCAGTAATATGGTTGTATTTTCTGATGGCTGAGAAAGCTATGTTCCAACTTAACCATGAAAAGGTTGGCATAGGAGGGTGCCATGCGGGTGCCCATGGCTGTCCCTTTAATCTGCAAGTAATATTTATCTTGAAATCTGAAGTTACGTATTGTTTATCAAGGTGAATCTGGCTAGTTCTACCAGGAATGCAGTTGAAGGTTTGCTATTGGTGGGGGTGGGGTCTAAGATTCAGGAAGTGTTCTATTGCAGAAAGTCCAGATGTGTGCGGGATATTGGTGTATAAAGAAATTACATCTATTGTATTGTTACAAGGTAGGCATCTTGCGGAATAGTGTCCAGACTTCTCACCCTCTCTAGGAAATGGTTTGTGTCCCTAATGTAGGATGGGAGCTGTTGTACCCAGGGCTGGAGGTGGGTGTCAACAAGTGCAGAGATTCTCTCAGTTGAGCTTTCACAGGCAGGTACAATAGGGCAATAGGGCGTCCCGGAAGTGGTTGTTGCTGCTTGTGAATATGTAAAGGCGGAAAAAGACAGCTAGACTTCTAATTACTATAAAAAGTAGATAGGAGTGTACAAGTACTTACAGAGCTGACTGCACGTAGAGGAACATATAACACACTTAATGACAACACACATTTTGCGCGGTTGCATGGTCGCGATGTTTCGCTGCCTAAGCCAGCTTCATCGGGCTTAAGGTTGAACTTTGGCTCTTCCTAAACTGAATAGAGCTAAGCGGAGCATTAGAATGATTCTGACCAATTTGCGTTGCTTGAATGTGCAGTATCCATTACTGACTCTACATAACGTGTATCTGAAACATACCAACCTTTTTGATACATTATTCGTGAGGTGGAAATACTGTAGTAAGAAGGCACTTGAAAAAATTAAACATTTACCCGGTACTGCAATATTTTGGAAAATGCTTGCAATATAAATGACAATGTTATAGTTGTTAATTAACAGTGTGAATGATAGTGATGGCCCAGTTCAAAAGGGAAAGAACTCAAAAAATTAATTTTTTTAGTTTGACTCACCAACACATTGTCAGAAGTGCACTCTACACAGTTGAAAAGAAAAATAACATGTAGATTCCCTTGTTTTAATAACTGGCACCTTATTATGATTACCAGTAAAGTTCTAGAAATTGTATGTCTTTTAATTTAATGTGGGATAGTTTCAGCAAAGGCAACTATAAACATTTCAAACACCTTAAGCAATTGTCTGCACTTTTGCTTCAAATTAACACTAACCAAATACTGTATGTCAATTAACAGATTTTTTTTTGGTGAAACGAAAATCTTTCTACGAATTTTACTCAAAACTGTAAATTTTTAAGTTATTTACCTTTTGAATTGGGCCATCAATATGTACATGTAACCCACCGTGCAACATTTTAATTTGGTTTTTTGACTGGCATATTCCAAGTTATCTGTCACTGTCAGCAAGAAGAACTCTCCCAGCTAATGAAGCTTTCTTAGATGGAAAGGTTGTGTCGTACAATAAGATGATTTACATGGAATGTGAAGTGGAATTGCTGTGTAGAAGCCACATATTGTACTGTGTTGCTGGATCATCAGCAATGCATCTTGGAGGAAATCCATAGCTGCCAACTCTTACGATTTTCCCGTACAATGTACGATTTTGTGCCCTATTGTATGGTTGTACGATTCATGTGAATTATTGTGTGATTTCTAGCTTTTCAGTTTGTTTCCCCATTTGATCTGGTACTGAAATCTTCTAATTTCGGTACAGAACGTGTGGTATGTAGATCTGACTTACAGTGTCGTATTTGATAAAGAAAACTGTAATACCGTAGTTTCGGGAACAAGCTTGCTTCATTTATAGCCTTTGTACTATATTATTCACTACAGAGTACCGTATTATTCACGCATCATACAAACATAGCCCGAACTTTGCAGAACACACCCGATCGATTGTAGTTGTCTTCCTGGCGAAATGGCAAATAAAAGTCATGAGACTGTTTTAATTTCAAGTGGCTTTTCAGTTTACCGGCTCCATGTAGTAATTGCTCAAGAACATGCTTTAAATCTTGTGAACTGAAATAAACTCTCGTTTAATTCTTACTTTTCCAGCAAATATTGAAGCTCACGTCGTAGATGCATAGTGTTTGTAAACATGGTTTTTGGCAAGCTTAAATGTATCATTTGGTTATTGTGGCAGCATATTTTGGTGCCGGTACTTGTATCGACGTCGCATATTTAATAGTCGTAAAACATGGGAATATTGCAACTTTCATATCTGGGAAATACAACTTTGCAGTTTTAACAATTACGTTTTAGGTATTTGCCAAACCGTGCGGATGTTAAAAACTTCAAAAATTTTAAAGTGCAGTATGTGGTATTAATATTGTATAAGAGATTAAATACTTTCACATATGAAGGTTAAACAATGTAAGATTTATTTCTCAAATCCACAGTATTTGCAGTGTCGGAGAGTTGTAGTTATATGTGCCAAGTGTGATTGAATTGCCTAATTTGCACTCTGTAAGAATTTTTAGTGCATTTATGGAACTGTGAAAGAGAATTTAAAAACTGTGTTACCAGAAATCGTGAAGTAGGGGCCTATCTATTGGTGAATTAAAATCGGTAAATTTGTAAACTTGCATAAACCAAAACTACCAATACTAGGTTTGTTTAGATTTGTATGACTATTAAAATTATGAACAGTATTTGTGATGGTACAACGAAGTAAGCCCTACTGTAAAATACATTCAGTAATTTCCCTGTTTTTGTTTTCTTTATAATAGCTATGTAATTTTAGCCATGAACACAACATATGAATGGTCGTCAAAATTTTAGCTAATTTTATTAATTATTCAGCATGTTCTAAATTTATTTTGCGTACAACATTTTGGCATGTTTACAGTGTAGTATTTTATTTTAAAAAATAGCCAAAATGTTTGTCAGATGGCATTTAC
>PNEQ01121994.1:0-25491 GCA_003012365.1 Medauroidea extradentata
GTTTGATAAGAGATAAATAGTTGCGAGAATACGACTCGAAATCATTTACAGTATAACTGCGTTATTTGCAGTCGCGAAGTTATAGATTAATCGCGGAACTTTGTAGCCCACGAGGTACGCAGTCGGCCAAACGCGGGAACTCTCTTAATAATACCACTAGTGCAAAGGGTTTATTTCGCAAAATAGGACGGTGGCTCACTGGGAAGACCTTTGTTTTGTTATGTAGCCGACCATGATATGTAACTGAACAGTGTGCGCTTTGGCGAAGTTTACGAAATATAATATTGTAGAAATACAATTGTTGTTTCATCCACGAACTCTCGTAGCCCACAGCAAACCCTGAGATGAGAGCATGTTCTACCGCGAGTGATGCAGAGGCACCCGAGCGCGTGTTGATATTGGACAGCATAAATCTGTACCATCACATTGCACCATGCAAAGAATTATGTAACACAATTGTCTACATGCACCACATAACTTCAGCTTCCGTAACTTGCTTAAGAATAAGAAATTTATTTATTTATTCCCTTTGGCGAGGTCTGCTCCAAATTTTTGTGGCCAACAATATTTGTGCTAGGCAGCTGTACACTAGTTGGTACCAGAGAAGTCTGAGGCATGTAGAATTATGTTGAAGAACATGGTCTATTTTCTGTTGAAGCATTAGGACTACTGCAATCTACTTGTGGAGTGCTACTGCAAAAAATGTCTAGAATGACTGTGAAGAGCTGTTACATACCTGGGCGGTTTTGTGCTTAGTACCAGACATATGACTCCGGATTACTTGTTTTCCCATGTTACTTAATTAAAATTTAGTTCTGCATAACTCACACAATGCAGCATTGATGTCTTTTTTCACTGCCTTCAGCCATGACAATTCAGGGTCCAAAAGCAGACTTTGCTTAAATAATGTCTTCTTCCTTGACGTGATTTCACAAGCACAGAAATGCTGGTGTTAATAAAATAATAAAAGTGAAGAGTTTTTATAGCAGTGCACTGTGCTGATTTTTTTAAAATCCATTTAACCTGAAGGAAATTTCGCTATTTCTGCAACACTGGATCAATGCCACGTATCATAATAAAATCTCGAAGGAGTACGGCCTAGGCACACTTCGCTTGTACTTAATCTTGCAACTGTAGCAGAGTGCTTCGTTCACACCAGTCACGCCGCAATAAACACATCTGTTAATTTTACAACATGAACACTAAGTTAAACGTCAAACTAGACTACAACACCACCTCAAAAAAATTGTTAACGGTCACCAGACGCCATTGTTCTATGGCTGGCTAGCACAACACAAAATTTTTGACGTTGGTGTGTAAATTTTTAGGCTCTACATACATACGATCTTCCTCATCAGTGACGAAAAATATACTTCGCAACTTTTACATAGCTTTCTATACATCACCATCTGGAATATATACAGTAAATCCAAACACACTCAAAAATAACAAGCTGTTAAGATGTAAATACAGATTTTCAACAAAACACTAGCTGTTTGTGGTTGTTTGTCATCAGCTTCTGAGACCTTCAGCAGTAGCCAACCAAGCCAACGTATCCAATGGGCATGAAATTAAATTTAACTACCATCACATATTTTCGTTCCAGCTTCAGATTTGTATATTGGAAATCTAAATTATGCATAGAATTGCAAAACTGACAACAAATAAACTTTCCATTTACGTACCACTGCAAATGGACAGTTGTTTCTTTTCGTGTGGCGCGAAATATAAATTGACAGCCTTTTTCTTAGCTTTCCACCCCTTTCCACCCCCTCAAAACACTCTCTCACTCCACTCTCCTATTGTATGGTTCTAGACGACGGCAGACATGGTCGATGATGAGTTACGAACGATGCCATGGCAAAACTACATCAACCGATACGCCGCGATGCTTTTATATGCACATCACGGGAGAAATTTGAGCTGTTAATGAACTGCTAAAATGCTATCATTTTAAGATAAACATTTTCAAGATGCTGGTCTGTACCAAACAAATTCCAGGTTTTCACAAAAAATTCCCTGACAATTCCAGGTTTTTCCTTGACCACCAAAATTCCCTGACAATTCCAGGTTTTCCAAGTCTGTGGCCACCATGTTATCTCACGTGAAGCAGAAGTGCCTATAGGATTTACGACACAGTAATATTTCTGCAGATATTATTTGTTCACTACTAAAAATATTATTGAAGCGTAAGAATGAATGCTCGAACTAAATAATAAAAGGCACAGGAAAACGACACGGAAAGATAAGACAGCTAATTTTTTTTTTATAAGAAGAAATTACCTATACGGCTTCAAGTAGTAAGTCAATTAACAAAAATGTTGTTAGTTACCATAGCATTTACTGTGTCTAGAAAAGAAAAGCATACATGGTGAAAACCATTTCAAACAAAACTGCCAAACATATTTTTGATAGCCGCTCTAGTTTAGGCTTAAAAAAATCGCCATGAAAACGGCAGAAACAGGAGAGGACGTTGTTAAAGCTATCACTGCATGGTTTAAACTATTCAAGAAGCATGCGAATCTTCACATACAGTATCAAGATCACAGACAAGCAGCAGTGTTGATTCAGGCACGGTAAGAAAAATTACTAACCTCTAGCAGAAATAATCAAGGCCTGGTCTGAGCAAATATTTAACATTGATGAAATTGCTGTTTTGGTAACATATACAGTACCAGAACAAATATTTATTTCAAATTTAAAAAAATAGGTATATACATGTCTGGATTCAAGGTCGCAAAAGATTGTGTTATTGTCATGGTTGGTTCTAATGCATCCTAAGTCTTGAAACTTAAACCACTTACAGTTTTTCATCCCCAGAACCCAAGGGTGTTTAAGAAAATTGACCCGAGTAAGCTGCCTGTAACTTGGAAAACTAAGAATTAGTGTTAGGTCGATTCCTAAAATTTACCGATTACGATTCCAGCATCGATTCTTAAAATTGGGATTCGATTCTTCGATTCCGAGTCCGATTCTAAAGATTTATTTTAAGTTTTTCTAACCCATTTTATTTTCTTATACATAAAGTCCTCATAGTCCCTGTGAAAGAAATGAAATTACATGAACTAGGTTAAATACATAAAACACACACATATAGGCCTATTTGTATATGCAGAAAAACAAGATCTGTGCAGTTTGATTAAATTTATATAACTTACTAGAGCTTGGAGGTTACGTCGAGAGTCACTCTGCCTCTATTCACAGTGCAGAGCATTAAACTGGTGCGTTGTGCATAGTTTTACGATTTTTCCTATTGGCCTAAGACTTAAAACGACAAGTAAATCAGTTGTTATTTTAGTGACAGCACCTTGAAAAGTCCTTTTTAGCCTTTCTTAGTGGTACCACATTCGCGTATCTAATAGACACACTGGTTTTTAAAAAATAAGGACTTTTTTGTTTTATAAGCATTTCTATTTCTATCGCTTAAAATCATATAACGGCGACAAGCTGTAACAGTTCATGTGTAATTACAAAAAATAAAAAAAACACTTAATGGCTTTACTGAAATGTTTTAAATCATTGCAGTACTAGTCATTATGTTGTCGGTGAGCTTTGCGCCAGGCAAGCAGGATGATTCACATGCACACCACGAGTTGAGGGAGACAAGCCGTGAATCAGCCGGCCGCTCTCCCCTATCCGCCCCTCACCCATTCTACACAACAGGACCTACCGCGCCTCGCGCCGTCACGGCACACGGGAATTATGGAATACCATTTTATTTGGAAGACACCTTGTCGTTATACTAAAATATAATTTCAAGAAAATGTGTGTAATTTAAGTCTGTAATTGCTCTATATTAACTTTAAGGAAAAAAAATCACAATTTTTTTTTTTTATGTTGGGGGTGTCAAAATTAATTACCTTGGGACTAACGACATCTGTGATCTAACGACATAATTATCTGGCACCGTGCGGTGTCGTTAGATCGAGGGTTTACTGTATATCTATTTCCATTGTATATATTTATTCAAAATACATCACTCTATTGAAAAATATTACTATTTCAGTGAACTTTAAACGATATTCTTGCAAAAAACTTCCATAAATGGACGTTGCGGATGCAAGAATATGTACAGTAAACCCCCGGTCTAACGACATTGGATCTAACGACATCGGCGATCTAACGATATAATTTCCAGGAACAGTGGAAAAATTAATATTATAAAAATTTATCAAAGCTAAGCAAAGTGAAATAGAATGCAGTAAAACGTTAATTAAAAATAATTATGCGTACATTAAACAGTAATATAATGTAGTTATCATAAACTAGTAATATGCAACTGTGAAACAAAAAAAAAAACTGTTTAAAAATGCTAGAAACTTCGGCTGGAATATAGTTGAAGCGCGTGCCGGGTGCGTAGGCCACCCGCGCAATATTGACGTATGTGAGACGTGATGACTAACGCTGCCTTATCACCTAATGCTCCCCCTCACTTCTCTTCTCCCTCTCCTCCCTGAACTTCCATCTCACACTCCTCCACGTGTCCTTATCTCAGCAATGCAGTTCGATACACGACATGGCATAGCAATGGTAATTTACAACCTTCTTTGAGGAGCCTTGAAAAATTCGAGACAAAAAATCGAAAATGTAAGGAAAATCGTCTGTGTTACAATTTCCTTTGTGAGTGCTATTTTCTGTAAGAAACACGCCGCTAAACATAGATACAATCCCTCCTGACTGTCCACCATAGCCAATAAACATTCACCCCCCCCCCTTACCAATGAACAAGACAGATTGTGCTTGCGCGTGCACGCATGAACTGCCGACTGTATGATAGTCATGTGCAACTAGCATCCTGTCTCGCCACACAGCAGAGCCACTTATTTGTATTTCCTCTCTCACTCAGTGACTTTCTCACATGTTTTCGTGTCTTGTGATAGCCTAGGGGGATGGGGAATAAGTAGACAAGTTTTTTTTCCGCCCTCATTACAACACAGCAAAAAAAAAAAAAATACCAGCAGTCCGTAAAAGATAAAAAAATCTAACGTTATCTCATCTTTTTTTTCTCCAGCTGCAGTGAGATCAGCTTGACCTTGACAACTTCCGCTGTATTATTGATCATTCGTCATGTGGCTATGAAAGCGCTGCGGAGCAAAAACGGCCTACGACGCAAACACAACAGTCTCGTCACCGTGTGCGGCATGTGGTCTGATAAGGTTTTTGTTTTATGATCGCTCGACAGTGGAGCCATAAGAGCGACTGCAGCCAGCGCGCCGAGAGCTACTTCGCCTCTGTTCGCAGTACGGAGCATTAAACTTGTGCGTTGTGCATAGTTTCGTGATTTTTCCAATAGGCCTACAACTTTTAGCGACGAGTAATTCAATCGTTATTTTATACGTTACAGCACCTTGATAAGTTTGTTTTTTTGTCCTTTCGAGTGGCTCTAAATTTACGTTCATAATAGGCGTTCCGAGTTTTTAAAAAAATACTGATATTTTTCACTCTGTTTGTTCTTTAATACTCACTTTTATCAGTATCGCGTAAATGCTTATAATGGCGAACGGCTACAACAGTTCTTGCGCAATTAAAAAAAAATCTCAATGACTGTACTGAAAGGTTTAAAAATCGCTGCTGTATACATTCACGTAAATAATACGGGTTCTGTTGTGGTCTGAATGTGCTTCACGCGAGACAAGCAGGATGAATCACGAGCGCACGAACTGCACGGAGGCAAGCCAAGGCCATTGGCCACCCGGCCACTCCCCTCCCCCATCCTACACAACCAGACAGAGCGCGCCGCTCTGCCACGCACGTCACGGTGGGCGGTTATGAGGTACCATTTTATTTGAAAGACACCTTTTCATCGTACTAAAATATAATTTCAATGAAAACTTTTTTTAAGTCGGTAATTGTTGTACTTAAATAATAAAAAAAAAATTATTTGGGATGGTGGGGGTGGTCAAATTTAGTTACCTCGGGACTAACGACATTGGCGATCTAACGACACAGTTTCCTGGCACCGTGCGATGTCGTTAGAACTAGGGTTTACTGTATTCCCAGCAAGGTTTTTTGCTTAATTTTGGGCCAAAAAAAGGTCATATGGCTGCTTCGAGTGTATTTATTTATTCTAAATATGTCACTATTGAAAAATATTACTATTTCAATGAACTTTATTTCCACTTTCTTACAAATAACATCCTCAAACTGACGTTGCAGGTACAAGAATTTATGTTATCGGCAACATTTATACCGTATTTACACGCACATAGCCCCCCCCCCCCTAAGTTTTGAAACTCAAAATTGGAAAAGCTAAAATATCACACATAGGCCCCCTATGTGTATTTCACAAGAAATGAGAATGCTGATGTCTGGCAACTATGTACCGCACGCCATCATGTAAGTTTATTTTGTGTATCATATTTGCCCATGTACTCCTCGCAACTTTTTTATCCCCCCAAAAATTTGAATTACAGTATAAGAATTGGAGTGAGTGGCTTACACGGATAATTAGTACTTGAATTCCGCGTGTTATGTGGGTAGGTAACTGGCGTGCGCCGAGACATGACAACAGCGCGATAGGCTAGGCACACATGCACACAGCCATGCAGCCGGAGGAATGCTGAGCTGGAAGCACGATCTATAACTAGTATTGTGTTTAGGCGGCATTGTTATCGGCGTGTAGGGCGTAGCAGATAAGTGTTTTTGTAGTGACTCGGTAACGTTAGTATTCTGACAGTTCTTTGAGAAATCAAAATGTCAAAACGACGATTGCGTTCATTTACAGTGAGTGAGAAGCTAAAAGTAATTTAGGAAGCAGAAGAAATAGGAAATTGCGCAGTACGTCATAAATACATCACAACGTCAGTCGTGTATTAGATATTGGCGCAAAATGAAAAACGTAGCAACGTCAACAAGTACAGCATGACTAAACAGTTTGGTATACTCACGCCGGATAATGCTGATAATTTTATTTCGCTTCACGTGTTTAGTGTTTTATTACACGTCGCAAGCCTAATGTATTTTGTTGGCCCTTTCGTTGCTTCATGTGGACTCTCGTACAACATAATGAAGTTTGTATTACAGTTTACACTACTAACTGTTCATTTCATTGGTTTTTGGACTCGTCTTTTCGCGTTTCAATAAATTCATTTGCACGGAAGCCATGCAGACATGTTTACATTTGATAACATGGGATGGCCGGCCTAACTCAACACCGCACGGTCTGGCCCGTCCGACCCGTGCTCTTCAACAACTGATTGTTTACGTTTTTTATACACTGAAGTGTGGCGTTTTTCTTACCTATTGAATTTGTTTGCATAAAACAATTTACCATAAAACAATGAACCATATTATGTGCTAGAAAATGTTAGATTTTTTTTATTTTTTTTTTTTTTTTCATTGAGTGATACTTCATAACTTAATTTTTTTCTTCCATACAGAGAACGTAAATACAAACAGTACTGCATTAAAACATACCTAACGTTAACAAATTTTTAATTTTTCTGATAAAAAAATTTTTTTTAAATTGCGCACATAGGCCTCCCCTCCTTCCCATTTTTTAAAGTCAAAATTTTGGGAAAAAAATAGGGAGCCTATGTGTGCGTAAATACGATAATTTATAATTTTATATTAAATTAAATAAAGGTCGTCGATCCACTTCAAGGGAATACTTTCAACAATAATGTGTTTGCCTTTGGAAACAACTGAATATTACTTTATATAAACATGTAATTTTTAAAGCAAAAAAGAGTGAACGCCAATTCAGCAATAAAAAACTTTAATTTTGACATTTTAGAGTTCGGGGATTGCCGAAAATTGGTCAAAATTCTAGTAACGATCCCTCCAAAATTATGACCATATTCCCGGGAACCATGAGGGGTTGTTGAATCAGGAGTTGATGGTACTAGACTGTAATTGTAAAATGACGAGCAGTGTGCCATGCTAATAGCAAAGCAAGGAAGAGACAGTTTTTATCTGTGTGTTGGCCGGTAAATGTGAGAGGAGAAACTGTAGTGGAATCTAGTAGACGTACCTTAGGCCCTGGCATTCCTTCCAATCCTCTGCGACCTCTGGAACCTCTGAAGCCCTGCAGCACAAAACACCAACAATATCACAGCACATGGGAAAGTGCAACCAAGTGAAGAAATAATAACAGCTACATACATACATATTTCATAAAATATGTCAACTAGTATTCATAAGTATCCCTCTCAATGTTGCTAGTTAAGATACTGTATTTCTATAAGAATTTGTAGCAAAATATAACAAAGAATATTTTATGTCTGGCAATTTGCTACCCCAACTATACAAAACACTCAGCTCTACACTTGAAAGCAAACTGTGTTTGAAATCAATTTACCCTATATTACATATTTTATACTGGAGGGATATCTAATAAATTTAATATAAACAATTTTCTAAATGTTCTATAAACTTTCATTTGAAACATTTTCCAAACTGTTGTAAGACATTTTGAATTAAGTTGATGAAATACAGTATTGCAATGTCACATTAAAAATTATGTTTTAAACAGCAACAAAAACAGGTACAATATTCAGAGTAAGTTTCAAAACAGTTATAAAGTAACTATATAATTTCCATATTGGAAATAGTATTGCGTGAATAATAATGATGTTAACTATGATGTAGTAGAGAAAAAGGGTGCAATGGTCAGCTAGCAGCCCCATGCCGTCAACAAGCAGCTAGCTGTAGTTGTAACTGGAGCAGATATGTGCTGACTAGATTGGTGAGGAAGGCACTCACCCGAGGTCCCGGCTCTCCTCGTTCTCCAGGCTGGCCTGGGCTTCCCTGCACACAACCACACCTTACTTAGTACATACACACTGTCATGACTGATGGTGCTGGCACTCCTGCACTACTGATAGACAAGACAGGCATGCTGCAACACTAACACACAACCACATTACTATGATACATCCGTCAAAATTACACACATCCATGCATATCAACAACCATCGTATCGTCATGTTACCATGCTACCACAACTGCACATTGCCCTCACTTCCAAACTACAATACCATCACATCTCTGAGTCCACTAACAGCTCCACAGCTATCATTCCGCCAACAAAACAGTACTTTAAAGATAATTAAACACAGTTGGAGTACCTCTCTAAGTGTGAACGTATAACAAAATTAAACGGAAATTTAATTACATTAAAATTATTTTATCATTTTACTTAGGCTGGGCAAAAATACGGTAACAAGACCCTAGATAGTTTAACAACAACCCACCACACATGTATGTCTAGTGGGTTGTCTAGACATCAGCTTATAAAGCAAACACAGCAGCTGACATCCGGAGTAACTACCACTGCTATTTCACACTGCCATTGAATAACGACAGTTGCACCAGGCCAACAAACTATATACCGTATTTATCCTAAAATAATTCGACTCTGAATATAATTCGACCCCTTACTTTTAGGTCATGAGTTTAGAAAAAAACTTTTTGGATATAAGTAAAAAATTCATTTAATTTAATAGAATATACCTTTAAAAATAACAATACAATACCTAGTACTTTTGTGTCCAGTGGTATTGCTTGGCATTATCAAATGACACGAGTTTCGTCCGCATTGCCATTTGGCAGAGCAAAAAATTTTTTTCACCTCTCAAGCTGATAACATGAAGCTGGAACGTCACTAATTTCCCTGCAAAGTCTGAAGGCATCTTTTAAGTTATAGATGTACAACGCCTCAAAGAAAAAACACGTTCCATCATTTGCACACCAGCCGAAATTAGCATTTAATTCCTTGGCAGGAGCGTTCAGTTCTCTGCATCTGCAATTTCCCGAGCCTGCAATGTAATAACCTCAAGCTTTTCTTTTATGAACGTAACCACACGATTTTCAAATTCAGGCCCTTAGAAGGATTTACGCTAATTGTTTTCATTTTTCTGTCTCTGCGAATCGGCAGTTCCTTACGTTTGCTTCGTTGATGTCGTACTCCCACGCGGCTTCACAAGTCACAATTGTTCGTTCACAATGTGTTATTTGCAACGATGATGAAGTTCGCATTAAAATTACGCTGCAATCGTTTCACCATGATTTATGGTGTAGTGCCTCGCCTTTCTACCAAATCTTGTTTCACGAATAAAACACTACATTTTTAGGCGTATTTTAGCGGTTGAATTGGTCACAAGCTGTTAGCAAGCGTTTGCCGAAACTGTTTGCATTTACAAGAAATCGCTAAAATGCAATATTCAGTGAATATAAATGGCTACCACCATGGAGTTACGAAATTGTGTATTTGCTATTGCCTTATCAGGAATAGAATTGGACTGTACAAAGGAAAACACTTCTTCACGAATACGTTTATTGGAAAATAGACTGTTTTCGCTATTTTTTTTTACATGTACGTACAACATAATAAATTATAGAAATAAATTAAATTATGCACCTGCATGTAATGGAAAATTAATATTGCATCATTTTCTTTCAAAATAACGTAAGTTTCGTCCATATTTCACATAAATACAGTTTGTTTTGATTTCAGATTTGTTCAAAATAAAACAGGAAATAAAAGTAAAGGTAAACATCCTGTGAACAAACCCTGTAACCGTCCTCCTGCCTCAGTTGCCAGAAACGTGCAAACACCCTCAGCCTGGTTGCAGCATGTTTGCAAACACCCTTGTAAACAGGAGCGCTAAAATGTTCTGTTCACAAGTACCGCTACCAATTCAACCACTAAAATACACCTTTTCTTACAGTAAAGCATAATATAAACAAAGAGATACGTCTATTAGAGTGCGCTAACTGTTAGTGCCACACTTTACAATCTATCGCTGCAGCCGTAATATATACTGGTTTGGCGTTTCAAAAACATTGACTCGCAATGCAGTTTCAAAAACATAATTTAGGTGACAATTTCATGCGTCCACGATTGTAGTTCGACCCCTGCATTTTAATTTCACAAAAATGGGAAAAACTATCAAACTATTTTCGGGTAAATTTGGTACTACATTAGACCCCTGATTTTATGAACCCTGGATTTAACGAAGGTAGCGATTCTACGAATACAATCTCACAAACCCTCAAAAAATAACAAAATTATGTGACAAAAAATTGTATGGAATTACTTTGACCATTAATAAAACATATACTGTATTATCTAATTCACGGTATTAAAATATGAATTGTAGAGTTGCAGTTATTACTTGGTAAGTCACAATATTATAAATAAAACAAAAATAGTGAAAATCCGTTAAAAATTGCGGCAGTGAGTTTGAAAACCGCGTCGTGGCGGCGCCGCCTGTGCCAAGCCGGCCAGCCTGTCTCCGTCAACTACGACGTATTAGGGTCTATATTGAGGTCGTACTATAGCCACAAAGTTTCGGCGCATGCGCATATATTCATTTAACTATAGTACAGCCTCCTTCTAAGCTGTTTCACAACGTCTTATATCTCTCTCGCCTCACGCCAAATGTGTTTACGTTTTTACAATAACCCTATTAATAATAGTGTGAAATTATTTTTTCTTTATTGGATTAACACCATGCCGGTATATGCTACGGTGCCGCTATTTATCTTCCATCTTGTGAACGTTCATACAGCTGCGCTATCTGTACGCCCTGCGCACTACTTACATCTACGTTCGTGTTCGTTGGTTCATGTGTAATTCATAAAACGTCGAGGGATTGTTTCGACGTTAAGTAATACAAAACTGCGCAATGAATAAATACATCCACTTTTTCCTTCTTTCTTTGTGAATTGTACACGAACCAACGAACACGAACGTAGATGTAAGTAGTGTGCAGAGCGTACAGATAGCGCAGCTGTATGAACGTTCACAAGATGGAAGATAGATAGCGGCACCGTAGCATATACCGACATTCAATGTTCCAAATACGCCATTTTGTGACGTTCTTACCTAAAATCGTCGACAATTACATGTATAAGTGGTTGCAAATAATAGCTTTCCCAGCCAGTATATGCTGCAAAAATTAATTAGGAGTTCCGGGATTACGTAATATACAAACGTAAACAAATTCGGCACGAGGCGAGAGAGATATAAGACGTTGTGAAACAGCTTAGAAGGAGGCTGTACAATAGTTAAATGAGCATATGTGCATGCGCCGAAACTTTGTGGCTATAGTACGACCTCAATATAGACCCTAATAGTACGTCGTAGTTGACGGAGACAGGCCGGCCGGCTTGGCACAGGCACTTCTTATGCAGCAGGTACTGAGTATTAACATATGCATTTTTACAGTCACAATGACATGAAAACAAGCGTGGCATTGATGCACACCTAGTTCCATAACGAAACAGACATGCACGGAGAGTTTTACATTCTGGTTGGCCTGACACATCCGTCAAAGATGATAATCAGTGTTATATCAGAAGTTTGATTCAGGATGATTGCCACATTTGTCTCCGTGATGTCGCAAATGCACTCAACATTTCAATGGTCTGTGTGCACAACACCGTTCATGAGCAACTGGGCTACAGAATGACGTATTTATGATGGGTTCAAGGCCACTTAAAAGATCACAAAACATCTAGGACGTGATTGTTTCTCTTTCATATGTATTTTAATGAGGAATGAGTTCCATTCCTGGACTGAATTGTTAGAAAGGTGAGTAGATAATGTGACACCAGCAACATGTGACGACAGGGATGTGCTTTCCTGATCCGTGGGAGATGGAATGCCACAACTAGTCACAACAGATGTCACGTTGTTGTACAACTGCACATAGCCAACAGCAGGTGGACATTTGGTGTAGTTCCCCATGGGATGTGTATGACAATCCTCCATGAAGGCTCTACTTGGCAGCCTTCTCATTAAACAACTGATTAACCACCTGGATGGGTCGTGATTCACTCACATTATAAACAGTCAGGAAGCAATCCCAATGTGGCTCAATTTCTTGGTGTACTGGTGGAACAAATATTAGGACATCTATGGTGACTGTGTTGAAAACTTACAATGCAGACCAGTGACGTATTACTGTCTATCATTATATCAGTCTAAATAAATATTCACCAACAAGAGTGATATTCATAACATTCTCTTAACAAGCCTGCTCATAAGCAACTCTTGGGGCACTTTGCACATTCATAGACGGATTTTGATGACAAGAATACGCAGTGTTTGATAGTCCAACAAGGCCGATAAAATGGCGGATATTCATGTACATATTTCACCAGGAGTAATTATCAATGTGTAAACATTCGTACAAAACATCAGAAAGTAATTACTAGGATGTAACTGTAAAAAAAATCACGAAACTACAAATTATGTTATTACATTTAAAGTAACATATTATAAGATTTTTGAGGTTATGAATTGACTATCTGCCACCTTGTCTGCCTTTGAGAGCAGTTTGCATTTGTGAGTCAGATAGGATAGGTTCGGATCTCTCGTAACTTTGTGGGCGCTTGTGTGTGCAAACAACACTCAAATTGTTTAAGAATATAATTTCCTGCCAACGAGTAGAATGAACAGAATATCTACCTCGTAAATATCACTACGAATACCAACATAAGATCTGTTGTAACTTTACTTTGTGGAACCCCCTTGTATTAACAAGAAACTAAATACTGTATTTTACAAGTATAGGCAACACATTTTTTACTAAAATTGTACATGAAAATGTACAGTGTGGCCTACACTCTAAAACATAATCTTTTTTTAAACTTTAAAAATCAAGTGTAGTTGTAATATAGGGTCTGCACATTAACATAGAGAACATTATGTTTCACTTGAGAAAATTGCACAAATTTCATTTGCAAATGAAAAACTTTATAGGACTGCGTAAAATAAAAATTTTATGCTCATATATTATGGTAAACTCAATGATTGTAGAAATTTACTGATCCAAAATAGTTAAGCAAATATTTCCGGAACACAAGACACGACAGCATTGTCAAACCCCGGCGGTTCTTCCACCTGGACCGTGAAGACTTCGTCGGCCAAGTGCGTGTAGGGTCCCCACACCTCCCTGACTGTGGGTGGTGGTTCTGGGATCTCGTCGTCCGGATCGGTGATGATCGGGTCGGGGGCGGCATCTGGGGGCGGCGTCTCGCCTTCACGTGCCGGGGTCGGAGCGAAGAAGTCGTCCAGCTGAAGTGGATTGTCCTATTCTCCTGCTGGCCTCGTTTCCTCGCCCCGTGCTCCCGGCATCGCGGCGTCTGGGGGTGGCGTCCCGTCGTCCCCGTCCTCCTCTGGAACGATGGATATGGTGGCGACTCGCAGATCATCCCGATGTGTTTTTCGAGACTTTCCGGCACCGTCCCTCACGATGTAGGTGGTCTCGCTGACTTGGCATCGCACCAAGCAGGGCCCCACCCAGCGTGGTGCGAATCCGGCGCAGAAGTTGCGTGGTCCTGACGACAGGGGGTGGTTCCGCATATAGACCTCCTGGCCGACGTCCAGGACCTGTGGTGGTCGGTTTGTGATGGGTGTGATTCTCTGGACGTAGTCTGCTTGGTGTTGCCTGGCGGCGGTGATGTCGGCGTCGCGACGCCTGGCCCTGGGGGCGGCGTCAAAGTCACGTTCGGGCTGTGGCTCACCTGGTAGCGGCAAGTTGCGTCCTAGGACTAAGTTGGCGGGTGTCTGACCGGTGGCGGCGTTGACACGGCGTCGTAGGCAGAACAGGGCGTCCGTGATATGTTGGTCCCACTGCTCGTGTTCGGTTCCCACTCGAAGATGCAGCTGTACCTTCAAGTCCTGATTGCGTCGTTCGGTGGGGTTGGCACGATGATGGTATGCAGGTGTGGTGTGGTGGTTGACTTTGATGGTGTTGCACCACTTCCGCCAACGGCCTCCGGCGAACTGCGTCCCGCTATCCGTGAGGAGCACCGGGCATGTGCTCGACGGTGAAATCGAACGATTGCAGCAGTAGGGCCCAACGGATGAGCTTTCCCCGTCAGCCCTGCATAGTGTCCAACCACGTGAGGCATTTGTTGTCGGTCCTGAGTGTGAATGGGCGGCCCTCCAGGTGGTTGCGGTAGCATTTCAAGGCCCAGACGACGGCGAGGCACTCCTGCTCGTTGCTGTGGTACCTCCGTTCGGCCTCGCAGAACTTGGCACTGCCGTAGCTGATTATGAGGCGTCCGCCGGCGTCGTCCAGCTGGTAGAGGACGACTCCCACGCCGACGGTGCTGGCGTTTGTCTGCACGTACAGTCATCGTCCTGGGTCGTCTCTGGCTAGGATGTGACACCTGGTGAACTGCGCCTTGAGTTGGTCGAAGGCGTTCTGCGCTCTCGGGTTCCACTTGTATTTCCGTTGAGTGGACAGCAAATCCGTCAGTGGGGCGGTGATCGTGGCGAAGTTGGGTATGTAGTTCCGTAGCCAGTTGGCCAGGCCAATGAACTTCTGCATCTGTTTCCGGGTGGTGGGAAACGTGCTGTTGGCGACCTTCTGCAGTTGTTCTGGGTGTGCTGAGTTTCCGTCGGCGTGGACGACGTGCCTCAGGAAGTCGACGATGGTTTTGCCGATGTGACATTTCTGAGGTGCCACCACCAGGTGGTGAACGGCGAGGTGTTCTAACACCAGCTCCAGGTGTCGTAAATGGTCCTTCCACGTCCCAGACCACACGATCACATCGTCGAGGTAGGCCGTCACGAACTCGCCAATGTAGCCATCGAGCACCCGGGTCATCATCTGCTGGAATGTCGCCGGGGCACACTTGAGGTCGAAAGGCATGGCTCGGAATTGGAAACTGCATCCATCTGGCGTCGTGAAGGCGGTCTTCTCGCGGTCCTCTGGGCGTATTGGCACCTGCCAATACCCGGACTTGAGGTCTAGGACGGAGAAGATGCGGGCGTCACCCAGGCCTGCCAAGGCCTCGTCGACGCTCAATTGTGGAGGTGGAGCACTCTGCGTCACAGCGTTCAAGGGGCGGAAATCTGCGCAGAACTTCAAGGATCCGTCCTTCTTCGGCACTAGGACGATCCGGCCGTTGTAGCGGCTGTCCGAGGGTTCGATGACCCCGTCTCGCAACATCTCGTCTACCTGCTCTCGTATCGTGCGCTGTTCCTGAAGGCCGTAACCTCGTGGTCCTGTGTAGACCGGGTCTGCATCTGGAGTTGGAATGGGGTGTTCCGCCGCGGTGGTCGCTTGAAGTAGGTCTGAGAAGGCGACGACCTCAGCTCGCTCCGTCAGGATCCGTTGGACCTCCTGTTGGAACTCTTGCGGGACCTCGTGTTGAAATTCGGCCAAGCTGACCTGGTTCTGGACTGGGTTTGGCGGTTGGTTGACGGCGTACACCGTTCGTCTCTCTCCTGCCCCAACGTGGAGGCGGAGGTGAGCCACCTCGATGACGGCCTCTTGTTCCCGCAGCCAAGGTTGACCTAGGATGACCTGGTCACGTAGTTCCTCCACCGCCAGGGCCTCAGTGAGCGAGGTCAGGTCCCTGACTGTGATGGCGAGGACGGTAGTGCCCAAGGTCCTTCTCGTGCTGGTGCGTGTCGCCAACTGGATGGTCCCGACCCGAGGCCGGATGTCCTCAGGGTTGATGAAGCTCGGGCTCACGAAGGTGTGACTTGCCACGGTGTCCACGACGGCCACTGCGGGTCGCTAGTTGACCTCAACGGGGATGCGGAGTAGCTCGTCGACGCTGGTCGTGATGGTCCCCAGGTAAGGGCGTTGGTCAGTCAAGGTCGGGTAGGTGGTTTCAGCGACTTCGGGGAGGCCGACGTCAGGTAGGTCTCCCCCTATTCCGTGTTTCCCGACGGCGGTTGGCATCGTCCCCTCACAGGACAGTCGACGTGCCAGTGGAACGTTGGTACAGGGCACGTGTGGCACTGGGGTAGCCGCGACGACCTCTCCCGCTGTTGGTGGTTGTCGTCTGGCGGGGCCTCAATCGCCCGACGTGGTGAAGCTGGTATGGGTGGCTCTGCCCCATGACGGTCCTCCGCCCGGCGTGCGTGTGGTGGTGGTCCGGCATCGGCGTCTGGCCGGCCACTGTTGCGGGGAGGCTTGGTCAGCTGGTTGACGGCCCGTTCGGCGACGACGGCCCTCCTGACGTAGCCATCGACACTTTCTCCGTTCGCTGGTGACAAGAACGGCTGAATTTCGGGATGTAGCTTGGCTGTGATGTGACTCAGTGCTGCCTCTGGTGGTACACCTGGGTGGATTCTCCTGAACAGCTGTAACTGTCGTGCCACTAACTTTTCCGTGCTACCCAGGTCCCACTGCCGTTCTCCGTAGAACTGGGCCTGACAGCTGACGATGGCCTCGGCGGCGCTGAAACGGTGACGTAGGGCTACCACTAGCTCTGTCCACGTCGTGTCGCAGCGGCCCCACAGGCTCCACCACTCTCCTGCTGCACCACACAAGTTCCCGGCCACACGTTCTACCCACTCCTCTAGTGGCACTCGGTACCTAGACAGACGTTCGCACTGAAACACAAACTGTTCAAAGTCCTCACACGGGTGTCCTGTGTACTCTTGACACTTGCACATAGGAAACAGGCGCGACGGGCGTGGTTGACGCGTTGGGCAAAGGTGACGAGAGTCCTGGAATCATTTGCACGTGACTGGAGTGCAATCCCGCGGCCCATTCTGGTGTCGCGTCGGTCCGACCCGACCACGTGGTGCGAACGGGCATCGCGTTTGGCGCAAAAACGTTTCCCGGCGGTGGTGTGTGATCGCGGTGACTCTTGTTGACACACCTACCACACGTAAACACTCCTTCCGCGAACGTCGTCAGTTCTTTGGCATTCACGCATCGGCGGTGGCGTCTGATGTTACACGACACACACATGGCCGTTTCCTTCCCCAGTGCGTCGCACTTGGGAGAGTCGCACTTGATTTGACATTGGGTAAACAAGTCCAGTAGGGTCTCTGTTTTCACACGTGGGACAACACGTTTTGTAGGCGTGCATTGACAACACTGTGTGGGATCCACGTCGCCCATCAAGTCCGTGGCACGTGGTCACTGGCAACGGTCACACAACATCGTCAGTTGTTACGTACCTCATGTTAGCGCACAAGTGCGCGGCCCGCAGGTGGTGGCTGACGTCACAGCGAGTTGTTGTTGACCGGCCGGCTGGCTGGCGCGTGGCCTCGGCCGATACTGGCTGGAGGGTGGCGGCGCTGACGTCACTGGTGCGGCCGGCAAGGACAATGGCTGCACCGGAAGTCCCAACCACGTGGCGTAGCGTTATCTCTCAGCATGCTGGGGCCCCCGTTGCAGCAAGATTTTTGGCTTAAAATCCCGCCAAAGCGTTGGGCGCCATTTGTCACCGCTCAATTAGGTTGGAGAGGAAGTTGGCTGATTATTAAAATTGGGGGAAGGTGCCCGGCTAGGACGGTGTGTTGTCGATTCAGGGCGTGGTTGGTTCGGCTGGCGGTCCTCTCCTTCCTGCAGTGGTGGATGATAATGATGTAGTTGGTGGCTACAACGTGGAAGCACTCAGAGAAAACTGTCTAACTCACCACGTGGGTTCTTTCGGGTCACCCACACAACCCCTTGCCCTAGGACTAGAATGATAGTCAGCTCTGACAAGTTATTAAATAATTCACAACAGACTTACTTGATGAGCGGTGTTTTATTTGCAACTACACAGGTAGCATGTTACAGTGGTCGCCACGTGGTCACGCACACAATGAAAATACACTTTCTCTCTCTCGTTTAAACAGCGTTTTAAGTTGGCGCGTAGGCCGGTTTAATTAAATCCGTACACAATAAAGATGAGTCTCTGTAGTAGAGTTCTGGTAACACTCTGTCGGAGGCGGGCGACGGCCGTAAATGCAGATTCCTCGGCCCGGACGCGCAGGCGGATAAATTAAGTTTAAGAGCATATGCGATAAGCGCACGAGCTAAAACACGAGGTAAACGAAGAGGGCGAAAAGATGATGAGAGAATATAAATACCTATTGCAGTTACTATCAGTGAAAGACAAAGTTGTGAGCCCTCTCCGGGACGCACGTCCTACCTCGTGGCCGACTTACGATGAACTGGGCGACAAAAATGGCGTCATGCGTGCTCCTAGCCGGCAGGTACGTTAGAGTACCATTACGATAATGACAATGAAATTTAGGTGAATACAATTACAAGTCAAGTGGCGGTGAGACATATAAAAATAATAACAATTACTGGTGATGACAAATTACTTAATTAACATTCTTTTAAATTAACATACAACAAAACACTGACCCTGAAATGTGTGACCACGTGGCGGAATAAAACTAGAAAGACTTAATATTAAGATGGCTCTTGCTGAAGGCATATTGATTGCTGGCCGCAGCTCAGTCTTCAGTTTGTTAATGTTAGTTTCATATTACATTAATAAGCACTATCTGATTAGCGGTGAGGTTGGTGGTGGTGGGGCGTTGTGACGTCACGTGGAGGCGGCAATTCAAACCCTCACACGTGTCGCTGGCACACGATCCCGCACTAACCGGCACTGTTGAAGTTTTGGTAAAGGTGAGGGGAGGGAGTCAGGAGCACGCTTAGAAAACACTGTGACAAGGTCAGGACGGGCTTAACTTCCCAGGCCTAGGGCTTGGCACGACGTCAAACAGCTTATATTTTTTGTTCATGCTATAATAAATACTCATCACAGGCAAGTTTAAACAAAGCAGAGGGCCAAGCATGGTTCATATTTTATCCGTAATCAGGACAACACTTGAAAGGAAAAATGTTTCATCAAGAAAGTGAGCATGGTTCAGTTTATAGCCAGTCAAAGCGTTCCAGATGAATGATATGACAGATGATACACTGACACTGTATTTTAATGTCTCATGAAGCAGATAGCTGATGAATTTTAAAATAAAAAAAATTGGTAGAAACAATGTACTTTTTTTTAATTGTAAATTATAACAGGCATTTTTAAAATAACGCAAAGCCAATTTGTCCACAACATAAAAAATAAGAGCAGATATAAATTTAAAGTTCAATTACTGTGCACGTAGGCTATCATAACCTATAACTTGACCTTACAGATATTGCTGATACCAAAATAAATACACAATTTTTGATGAATAATTTTGAATACCAGTACGTAATAGCCAACATTTTTTATTAACACATCTGTATGTATTTACTGGTACTGTATTAGTTTAAGCATGTGCTTTATCTGTAATTGTAATGTGTTAGTGTACTAACACAAAACCAAAGGAAAGTGCTGTAACTGTAATGCACAACCATAGAAGTCTACAGATATATAAATTTAATACAGTAGAAACCTGTTATAACGTTTTTCAAGGGACCTGTGAATAAAAAAATTATATGCTGGAAAATGTTATAAGCAGGAAACAATATTTTTACACCAATAAATAGATATTACACAAAAGTACATAACTTAAAACTCACTGGTTTATGTACAGTAAATAAGCCTATAATGAGATTAAATGAGGCTATCGTTTTGTGCTTTCAGAAACATGATGAATACATACATTGTGTGTACAATAGAGGCTTTCCCACTTGTCTTCTGTAGGTTCTTGATTGTCACCTTTAGGATCACAGTCTTTAATATCACTGTAATATACACTTATGATACATTCCCAGACATTAATTTGGTTTTTACTGATGTTTTTAGTCTACAGCTCACTTATTTTATCAAAAATAATTCAGTTAAGAAAAATTTTACCTGAGTTATGGTTAATGTCTAAGAAAAAAAAGATGTTATATGCAGGAATTGAAAATACCATTGTTATATGCAGCAAATGAAAGCATTATGCTTTATGGAAAAATGGTGGGACCAAAGAAAAGTGATGTTATATGCAGGAAAATGTTATATGTGGGAATGTTATAACAGGGTTCTATTGTATTCCTGATTTGAATCTACAATAGAAAAAACACAAGACAAAATCATTATGTACTTGAACACAGTTTCTTTACAGTTCTGTTCACATGTTTAGTAAATTAAGTACCAATTCTGAATATTGATGAAGGATAAGTACAAAACCACGCAGTTATTGTTACAGCTGTTCAATATTTCACACAGGTTTCCTATTAGCAGGAAATTGAAAGCAGATTCTCCAACATATAAATAACATGTTGATAGTGTAAATTGAGTACGGTACCAACCTCTTAAGTGCATTCATATTTGGAACTGTTGTCCATTAGACACCATGATTCTGTTGGAACAGATTTGACACAATGATCCATACTCAAATTTTTGTGCAGCTGTCATTACTCAAGCATCATTATCACAATATGTTATCGTTATCACGGTTTAGAATAAAAGAACCCTGCTCGACTTAGAGTTTATAAATCTCCAGATAAGAATTTAATAGTCTTAATACAAAAATTTTCACTCAAAGGAACGTCTTCTAAGATATTTAATAAACACAGTTTTGTTCTGTACTATTACAAACTTTTGAAAAAGGCAAATTTTTAATCCATCTTTGCAGAGTACTACACTACAATAAGAGTTACTACATTTTATTAAGCTTCAAAATAATAATAACTGCATGAGTGAGGTACCCAGGTGAGGAGATGTGAGGGAGCAGGAGTAGGTGACGCAGGTAAGTTGAAGAGAAGTGTGAAGTGTTAGCCTCACCCTGTCGCCCTTGTCTCCAGTCGGTCCACCTCTGCCCTCGGTGCCCTTGTCACCCTTCTCACCAGGAGGGCCAGGATAGCCTGCAAAGCCTGGCATGCCAGTCTTGCCCTTCTCCCCTGGAGGTCCCGGTGGCCCCGCCTCTCCACGTGGTCCCTCGAAGCCCTGCAACACAGTTTCTACATCACATCCTATGTTAAGATACTGTACTTTGTCCCAGCCTTTAGGAATATATATTGGCAGTTGTAAGTGCCATTGTGATGGTTTCAATGCCATTAAGCTGTCCTGACTTTGGAAGCCATATAGCTTTTATTTTTTATGTTAGTTAAGGCAACGCTATTTATTTTCTTATTTTTTTGCGATAATTATTATTTTAAACTTAAATGAGAGCAGATATAAAAAACCTGGCTGGCATTTTCTTTTTTGAATGGTTTTTACAATTTTAGCTAATTTTTTCATATCAAGAAATTATACGGTTTCGACTTAAAAGTCAATTAAACAGAATTTCGTTAGTTAAATTATTAGCTAAAACCATAGTATTCACTGCCTTTAAAAATCTGGCAACATAGAGAAGACGATTTTAAACAAAACTGCGAGACAGGTTTTGGATATCTGCTCTTGTTTAGGCGTAAAAAATTAATATGTTGAAAAAGAAGAAACTAGAGAGCATGGCCGATAGTTTTACTATGTAGGTCTACCGGTATTTGTCAATAATATCAGGTGACAGATACAAATTACTATTTTTGCAGCCTTTATTTTTATTTATTTATTTCTGCAAAGAGTCACACAAGTTAGAGATTACATTCACAAAATACGTGTCTCTTTGAGCAATAAGTTTGCTCTAGTTGGAGAGGCCACCTCTAAATTAACACGGTAAATCAGTTGGCAGTGAGGAGAGAGAACAAGTACTGTCCATCCCATGTAAAAATTCCGTATTTTGACAGCCGATGCTACCAATATTTTTAACACGTGGCAACCATTTAAAACAACAGGACGTGACCGTTTGACCTGATGAAGTAGTAGTAGCAGCCCTGATCAACAAATCGGTTACCTTCCATCGCCGACGCTGAAAGTAGTGTGTATTATACGTGAAAAATAAGTACGCATTTTGAAGAAAACGTAATATAATAACACGGCTTCGTATCCAGCATTAGTCAGTTAACTATTTTATTACATTCAAATCGCGCAATTTTATAACTAATTTACAAACAACCGCACCATTATCAGTCGACCTGTAACCAAAACAAAACAAAGCACGGCCATTTGCGAGTGTGAAACGTTACCGCGTTCGCGTGTGTTTGAGATTCTTATAATATGTTAACTTTATTATTCTGTGCATATTTATAATATATTGTAATGTGTGGATTATAAAACCCAGCCTGTAATCGCCAATGGGATATTATGACATCCGGCAACCAAAACAAAGAGCGGCCATTTGCGTTGCGAGTGTTTCAGGTTGAGCTTCTCGTGTGTTCATGTTCGTTTGAGATTCTTGTACAGTGTTATTTTAATATTTTGTGCATGTATGTAATTGTAATATACTGCAACAATTCAGAGATTAAAATACGCTGCTTGTAATCGCTAACGACAACGGGATATTAAGACGTGATTCGGAAGACAGGAACTTCAGCTGGCATGTCTACAAAAACATTCGCTAAATAAGAAGTACGTAATCCGTCCAGACAAAAGTGCTACATAACATTTTAAAAATATTACCTAACTTTTATTTTAACAGAATTTGTGGGTAAACACCTACGGTTCTTGTTGTAGTCTTCTATGTAAACATGCTTTTTCAAGGCGCCGGCTCAATAAATTCTTTTTGTAAGAAAATGTCCGTGTTTTTTTGTTTTAAGCAAGTAAGTGGTTAATATAAAGTCCACGTAAGATTTTGTGCTTACCGTCAGCTGCAAAAATTTAGGCCTACATATTACCAAAAGAAACGGCCAGAAGACGTACGTCTGTATATTTCCCGGTCATTAAAGTGTACCGGTACTGGTTTGATGACATGTGTTAGTTAATCAACAAAATATTTAAACCTGATCTGGGCAATTAGGCCTACCCATGTTTGTTTATTACTTACGCTTTTTATTGATTTATTATTTCCGTTTAGGTTGTGAGAGCACAAATTTTTGCTATATAGCCTACAATAGTCACATGACTATAATAGGCTACGCTGATATTTCAAAGGTAGGCCTACCACAAAAGGTAAGTTTGTTTAATACTCTACAACTGGAAACTTAAACTAGGCCTATACGGCTTTATGATCTGATAGTACAGAACCAAATTAAAGGCAACACGAAAAATAATTGTAATAATTCTTGCATGAATTAGCCTATTATAATTATTATTAAAGTTTAAAAATGTTTGCTTGCACTGTAATAAGCTCTTGCAACTTCAGTTTGCAGTAAACAAATAAGCTACTATTATTTAATATTTTTAGATGTCAGGTAGAAAACATAAGTTGCCCATACTTGTTTGTTTATTTCTGGTAACGCCATTAAATGTTACAATTTTGATTAAATTTAGAAAAATATACAAGAAAAAGTTAAATTTTAAATAATTGTATTAACTTAATATCTGTAGAGTAGGCTATCCATTGCTGTAATTTGAAATAATTCCATTAACATTGCCCACCTAACCCTAATAAGATTAATGTGCAGCTAGTATTGAAAATAAATTATTTGTCTGAGCTCTAAAAAATAATCTCAAGAAAATCACAACACACTTTAAATGTTATTGCAATCATAATATACCTTTACTGTTGACATGTTTTGATTGTCAGCTGGAAAGCACATGGTGGTGGAAGGATACATAATGTTTTGTTTACATTGCCCTACTTTTTATGATCTGTCAAATAATGGAATTCTTATATGGTATGGACAATAGCATAAACCTACAATATTGTACAAGCATAACAGTTTTAGACATTTACATTAGCATATTAAAAACATGATAGAAGCAGATCAGTCTTAGTTGGACACACAAAAATCTAATAATAATAATAATAATAATAATAATAATAATAATAATAATAATAATAATAATAATAATAATAATAGTAATAATAATAATAATAATAATAATAATAATAATAATAATAATAAAAAAATAATAATAATGTTACTAATAGTAACTGATGTGGCTTATTTGGACCTTTTACAAAAGAAAATACAGTACACAGACATACAAAGTGTACAAAGATAAACATGTTAAGAGCATATAATTCATGGTTGAACACACACACATACATACACAATATATAGCAATAATAGTAATCATTGTACATAATTATAACTGTTATTATTATAGTGACAGGACATAATTGCACCTTTTACACCAGCAGGCAGAATTGTAAATTACAAAATAGCAAAGATAGGATATATCATACATTTAATTTTCAGCTGCAGAGGTTGAATTTTATTGAATAGCTAGAATATTACTCCAGTTAGTAATTTCTTTAATGAGCCAAGATTTTACCCTACTTTTGAATGTACCTTTACTTTTTATTGTTTTAAGTTCTTTGGGAAGTGAGTTACCTATTTGGTTTGTAGCCAGCAAAGGTTAGGGCAGCTAGGCCACAGCTCGTATTGACATGCTTTAAGTATAGGGCATCAGATTTTTGGATGGAATATGAGTGCGGAAGGCCTGGTTTTAGTTAATTTTCAGGTATCATTTGATGTATTATGGCAAGTACCTATGTTCAGAGAATATAATCCTTTAATAGGTAATATGTTGTTATTCATATACAGTACATCCTCAGTATGATTATATCTAGACAGTCCGAAAACAGTTTTCAGTGCTTTGTTTTGGGCTTTTTGCAGAGTTTTAAGCATGTTTAGTTTGGCTGTACCCCAAACAAGTCTCATATACTGAAGGTGACTGTAGCTATTTATTACACGGTAATGCACATTACATGATCACACGTAGGCGAGGTGGTCGCTACATTAACCATTACATTAGTACTCAGCAAATTATACACTGTCCCATTGTCCGTAAACGTCTGTATGCTGCTGCTGCATGCCTGCCAACCGTGTGGTATTGAACTACTCATGACATCTCCCCTTTTGTACAAGAAGA
>PNEQ01121995.1:0-25491 GCA_003012365.1 Medauroidea extradentata
AGGCATTTATCAAAAATGTGCCAAATTATTTTTCAGTGAATATAGTGAATGCTAATTGTAAATACAGTGCTACTGCCTGTGTGTTAGTTTTTTCTGACAAATCCAATTCTAAATTACCACTGTTCGTTATTCAGTTGTGATGCAACAATATGCAATGTAATGTGAATGAAATACTCCGTCTTGGAAACTAGCAAGCATTAATATAAGTACAAACGATTCTACATTTCAAAATTTTACCATATATAAATTACTTTACAAATAATGTCTATAAAATACTTTCTAGCCCTAAAGGTGAACAAACTAGACATTCCAGCAAAACAGCCCTAACAATAGGCCTATATAGAATTTTTATCTGGAACGTCACTCAAACCCAGTCGTAACCCAGACAATTCACTAAAACTCAATTACGTTTTTCTTTCATCTGGTATCGGACAAGTTAGGCGTTTTAGACTGCAGAAAAATATTCATAACATAGCATTGTAACACACAAATTTGTGCAGATAATTATTATAGCAGTTTACTTCAAAATGAAAATATTTTATTTATATATTGCATAGTCATCTTGTAACAATGAAAACAACATATATTTGTGAAAAAAAAGTGTGTGATATTTTTATTCCAGCATAAAAGTTTTCTTTAACATTGAAATATTATATAAATTATAAAAAATATGTGATTTTAATTCATGTTTGTATAATTTTGTAATCAAATATATTGTTGTTTTTTTTCGATACCATTTGTACATATAAGCCTCATATGGGGAATGAAGATAAATTGTATCAAAATACAATAAAATATATGATAAATGCAATTGCATATCAAGCAATACATAAATAATACTCATAACTAATATGTAATATTTTTACTTACCTCAGAACATTAGCAATTTCTTCAAAAATACCAAACAAAAACACAACATGAGGTTACACCATAGAAACCACACAATTCACTGATCTGACAAAGAGGTTTCGATACCTAACACAAGCCCGATCTATCCGCAGGCTTGTAAAACACTTTCAAACATGAAGAAATGTTCCGGTGACTCAGTGAACATCAAAATATTAGTTTACAATAATTATATAATATTTTTAAAAATTACTTAATAAATGCAATTTTGGTGCCTCATATGAGGCTATATGTACGAGAGGGTTAAGCGAGATTCATCAAACTTGCTTCATTTATAGGTTATATGTATTCATGTTGTTGAAAGACACATTAAGACAATGTGCATGTTCTGCTTTCAGACATAGTTTATGTAGGTTCCATCCACCCGTACCACCTCGAATTAGGCAAGTTGATGCTCAATGCTGGAAAGCCTGTGCTGGTGGAGAAGCCTCTAACAATGAACCTCAAGCAGACTAAAGAATTAATTGGCTTGTCTCGCACCAAGAACCTCTTCCTAATGGAGGCTGTATGGTCCCGTTGCTTTCCTGTCTACGAACAGTTGCGCAAAGAAATAAAGTCTGGCAATCTCGGTGAGATTGTCCAGGTGGTTTTGCAATTTTGGAGCACCTATTGAAGTTGTCGACAGGTTAAGGTGAGTAATAGCTTTCAAGGGGCCTAAAGCGCCAAAGTAGTGAATATTCACGATTTTTTTCAATTTTCTTTTCCTTGCTTATGATCGAAAATCTAGGCTCGACATTCCGCTAATAACATCTTTGTACACATTTTTATATTATTACACAGTAACAGACTTTCTTATTTCTTGAGCACTGAAAGCAGAAAATGGGAAAAATATTTTCCCTATCTACCACTAGTGCTTCAAAAATTAGAAAGTGTGTGAATATGTAATAATGTAAGAAGGTGTGCAATGGTATCATCTATGGAATGTCGAGCCTTGATTTCCGATAGTAAGCCAGGAAAATCATTTTTGACGAAAATTGTGGAAATTAGCTAATTAGGCGCTCCATCCCCCTTAATGTTATAAATTGTACTTTTTTATACAATATTATGCTTGTACCATTTGTGTATTTCCGAAGTTTGTCTCACTACATACACTTATGTCACTCTTTATATTTATATCAGTAGCACTATTTTTGCTAGTTTCCTTTTCCTTAGTCATAATTGATTTGTTTTCTCGTTTTTCTTATTCTTGTCACAAAGCGAAACAAATCGTGATGGTTTACAAGTACTTCTGTTTTCAATAGATCAGCTGATTACGTTACAGCGTATGATATTCCACTGACCAATGAAGCACACACTTGCTGTGTTTCTTGTCTTGTAAGTCGTAAAAAAGTGGTGCAGTATGGAAAATTAAAATGGAGATTTAACCGTATGAAAATACATTATAAAAGGTTAACAAAACAATGATTAAATTGGTAGTGATAAAACAGAAGAATTCGTTATCTTTAAGTTTGGTGTAGTTATTCAAAGCGGTTAAATATGTTACTAACTTTAAAATAGCATGCACAAGTTGGAGGCATAACATAAAACAACTTCAGTCGTAGATGTATCACGTCAAAGAAAATAATTTAGAAAATTCAGTCGCAGCAAAATAATAACCCTTGTGGACAGAAAAATGGCACTCTGTGAGTGGGAATAATCTTGGGCTTTTATCGAAGTACCTGAAATGTTATGCCTGATTTGCAGATTATTTTTACAGATTTCCGCACCTAAATTGACCGCTTCTTGTTTTTCCTACTTTCTATATATCTGTATTTTATTCCTACTTGGAAAACAGTATTATATTTCGTGTTTAAGAGGGAAAATAAATTTTAACGAAACGTAATCTGCAAACTGAATGTATTCATTACCAGCTCGTTTACACACATTTTCAAACAAGAAAAGCAAATACTAATATTATTTTAAGGGGTACCCACATCTTGCTGCCATCTGCTGCTCCATTTATGGAAGGGGCCGCGGTGGCAGAGTGGTCAGACCTCTCGCCTCCCACCTAACATATCCGGGTTTGATTCTCGGCGGGGTCGATCCTCGGATATTCACATGTGACAATCGTGCCGGACGATGTCGCTGGTCGGCGGGATTCCTCGGGGATCTCCCGTGTCCCCCGCCCATTCATTCAGGCGCTGCTCCATACTCACCTTATATCACTCTTCACCAGCGGTAAAGACCTCGATGTTAAGTGCTGACCAAAACCTCTTCACTTCACTTCCATTTTACGGACGTCAGTGATAACATCAACTTATATCGTAATCTTTCAAGGCAACAACTGATATGCCGACAAATAATAGATGACGGTTATATGATGCCAACCTTACGGCCATAATCTTTCATTTATTTCAAACAACTGGTAATAACTTAAATGTTTTTAACCAAATGCTTTGAAAAAATTTGAGACTGTACAGTCATACGACACACAATTTTTACAGAGCGATTTTTTTTTTAAATAATGTACCATTTGCTAGCAAAAAATTATTTTGCTTCGTTTTGGCTTATTTTGACAACAAAATATGAGCTATTTTAGGGGAAAAATCTAAAAATCTTTTTGGTGTATTGCAACAGAAAAATTAAGATACAAATTATCATATATAAGTGTTAAAACTGCTAGAATGAATTTTTGATATATGTATTAATTAGCGTTAAAAAATATTTTTTCGAAACCACTGCTAAACTAAAGAGCGAGGCCGTAAGTCAGAACTATGTTTTGTTTTACGGTAATTTATAGTTACGTGAATTTTAAATGTTTTGTGAGCTAATTTTCAGTTTTTTTTCTCATGTTTCACAAATCTCGCAGCGTCTGGTTAGGATAAAAAAAATTCCTCCATTCACCAACCTTTGAATATGCGAACATTAGAAGATTTCCTGTAAGACTTCTGTAAGAAATGTTTTAAAAAGTGCAACCTTCAAACCGTGATTCCAAATCAGGACGTAATACTTTCATTTTTTTAAATTGTGTTGTTTGCGCAGGTTGAAGGAACTCGGGGGTGGTTCTATACTTGACCTTGGGATATACCCTCTCCAGTTTGCTATGATGGTGTTTGGTCCGGAGATGCCCAAGGTCATCAAAACAGTTGGCTCGCTGAATGCTGAAGGAGTGGATGTCAACATGTCCACCTTGCTGGGCTACAAGGGTGGCCAAGTGGCTATGCTAGGCTGTCACACAAGGGCCAAATTCCCTAATGACGCCCTAGTCGTTGGCACCAAAGGATATGCGCAGGTAAGATGAAAAAAGCAACTACTTAAAAATTTATTGAGTAACCCTTTTTTTAGAAGACTGTGTTTATTTGTCACAGACCTGCATCATTTCAACAACATTGCAGCATGCAGCATTACTTGTATCAGCGCACTAACAGTCAGAAACATAAGTGTGTTCCTTTATGCAAAATCTTGACCCGAAGTGTGTAAAACGAAGAGTAACTAAATTGTATTGTCTAACTTGAATCATTAGATTTTCAGTAATGCATTTAGTTATTATATTTACCAACATAACATTACATACTCCAGTCGATATTGTTGCAACTTTTACTGCAAAGAGAAGAATTTTTTAAGACGTCAGTTCCAAAAGATCCCAATTAATAGACAAGAAACAGAATTTATTTTAAAAAGATTCCTTCAATGGTAGTCATTGCATAAATGAAGTCATTACTGAAATGGTGTATGCACTAAATACTTTGTTTAATCACATTTAGATACACTCCGGTTGTATTTCCTGAGACAGCATGCCTTAATTTATGTTCACAGGTTCTAGAACCAATCTACGGCCCGACAAAGTTGATTACTCCGAGCAAAACATACGAATTTCCTCTACCGAAAATCGGTAAAAAATTTTACTTTCAGGGTTGTGAAGGGTTGTTTTACGGGGCCATAGAAGCTCGCCGTTGTCTAAAAGAAGGTAATGTCAACATTACAGCACGTAAATTCTTTATTTGGTTTAGTTCCGTCAAGTTTAATGATAATTAGTTTTCTATGAAAATAGTTACCTAAATCAACATTTAATTATAGGCATATTTGATTTTTTCTAACTTTTATTCTTTAATTTGTGTTTATAAAATTAATTGAACTGTTATAGAATTCGCAGATTAAATTTTTTTCTCAGTAAAGTCAAGGTGGCTCAAGATTAATTATTGCTTAAGTTTATGTAACGGTTCTACAATTGTTTGAACAAATGTAACACAAATGTATGATGAAATTATACACTTTGCTTATGACTCATGCATTCATGCCTACTTTGGTATATATAAACTTAGAACAAATTCTGTCAGTTGGCGTCCCGACTTGAATTAAAAGAACAGTAAACAGATAGACCCTGTTAAGTGAGATACATGATTATAATTGTTGAAAACAATAGTGTATGTTATTTATATAGTTGATAATAGTTGCTGTATGAATTTCAAATGTACACAGTTGCGTGTGAATTCGATCGACCAACTTAGTGGGGTAAATCCTTATGCAAAATAAGGTAGGTTGTGCATTTAACAACTTGGCCATTAATTCACACGTATTAGAGTTTCGAGCACATGAAATTTCATTTTATGAATCCAAAATTTAAAAAAAAACTGTACAGTCTTGGCATTAGTAAAACGTTTTACCCTTCACAGTAAGATTGTAAGAATCGTATCCATGATAATAAAAAAAGTATGCTATATTTTAACTGCATGCAATTTTTAATAATTGTAACGTATCCTAAGTTTGTGATTGTTTATCAAAGATGACTTGTAAGTTAACAAAAAATCGCCAGATTAAAAAAAAACACCCTCAAGCCAATATTTTCCCCAGAATCAGCTACCCAACTATCAGCGGGTTTGAAGTACTGCTGACAAACTCATCCATAGGCTAGTTTGCATTTGCTTACACAAGTTGTTTGATTTAACATGACAGTTACATAAAAATACATATAGTTAATTTACTAACGTGTACTAAAATAAACAATGAAGATATATATAATATAGTTAACATATAAGAAAGTTGTACGCTAGGCCATACATTTATATTATTTTTCTGTGATTAAGCAAGAAGTTTTTTTTATCTCTCGGTAAGTAGTTCCATCTCTGACCGTCGGAGGCAGCGTGTATTCCATCAAGAAACTCTCACGGAGATATTACCGTTTTCGACATCGCTGCCTCCGGTGTGTGGCAGTAGGCCTACTACCCTCCTTCGCCTAATAATCCCTAATGCATACAAGGACACACTTTGCTGATCTTACATTGGGAGGGTCATCACTCTTCACCAGAGATTAGAGAAACATACAGATAGAGCATAAAGTATGTTCTAGGGCGAAGGGTATGAAGCCTTGAGACGGAAGGGGGAGCAGCCCATCCGCCATATTGGTAACTGAAAAATATTGTTTATTACCATTGCAACGTGTATAATGCGACTGTGGGTTCGCCAACCATAACCTCGTTTCTCAATTACTATATTTTTTAATACATTACATTGTAAAATCCTAAACTAAAAGTTTTTATACAACTTCTAACGTAAATGTTTTTTTTCTGACACCATGTTGAAGCGTTTGTCTTCCGTCTCCCTTCTGGTAACTGCAACTGTATTTGTGTTTCCTATTATTCAGGAATATTTTCTCACAGAATAAATTGTCTGTTTGTAACAAACAAGATTTCCTGTCAACTATTATCACATGACAGCATTTATTTTGAGTGCCTCAAAATTTTTGTAACATTATCTTAATACATAAAATGAAGTGTCCTGACTGACACACACACTCACTCACTCATCAACGCACAGCCCAAACAGTTGGACATGTAACCATGAAATTTTGAGAGAAGCTTCCCCTTGCCCCGTAGGTATAAACTAAAAATGGATTTTTGAAATTCGATCATCAAGGGGGTGAAAAGGGGTGAAATATGTTTTCGAAGAATCACTGATATATTACTAAACGGGAAAGATATCATAATTTTTTAAACTTCAATATATTGCCCAAACAAATGCAAAATTGCGAATTTTTTGGTTGTGCGAAATTCGAAAATTAAGGGGGGGGGGGGAAGCCGTAAAATGTGTTTTTCATTAATCCATGATTTCTCCAGAACCATTTCATATAGTGAGGTGATTTTTTTTCTTTAAAATTATGCTTAAGTAAATATCTAAAAAGTACTTTTAGAATTTTTTTAAAATTCGTCCTTGAAATCTCGTAAAAGAATAAAACGTGTTTTTAATTAATACCACTTATCCCCTAAACCAGTGGAAATACTGAAATGGTTTTTCTTTACAATAAATCTTACGTGAATATCGAAATTAATAGTTTCAGGATTTTTCGAAATTCGTCCTTGAAAACTGTTTAAAAAATACAATGTGTTTTCCAATAAGTATCTATACCGCTTATACTCTTTGAGATACCGAGATGATTTTTTGATAAGAATGAAGCTTATGTAAATATCTACAAATTAAATTCAGGATTTTATGAAATCCGAAAATTAAGGATGTGAAAAGCAGTAAAATGTTACAGTCTCTCGAGAAAAAGAGAATGATCATGGAGAAATAATTCAACAGTCGTTTCTGTTTGCCAACCTACTCATAAATAAAACGTCTTTAGACTGTAGCCTGTACCTACGAAGGCATTATCATTGTCAGCCTTTAAGCATTCACTCAGGTATTGTTTAAAGTTTGAGGTGTGGAAGGGGTGGGGTTACGGGTTCGTATCCTGTGCAAGACTTTACGATGGAAATTACTATGACATCATACGAGCATATTGCGCGCGCTCTTTACATTGAGCTAAGACAATCTATAGTTCACTGTTACTGAGTACGCAGCTGTTAAATGCCTTCATCACATATTTGATCCAGAGTTACTGTTTACATTACACAATTTCACGCGGGCAAAGTCGCAGCCGGGCAGCTATTTTATAGAGATGTGAAGACGAATTAAAAACAAATATGTTCTGCAATAAAAGTACGCTCAGCGAAGTGGACTGGATAAAGCTGTTTGTATTTGTTGTTTTAAAGATATACCATCAATTAATACGTAATTAAAAGTTAGTTACTCTTTTCTATAGTACACGCGGGCGAAGCCGTATAGGGACAGCTAGTTAATTTATAAAATTTTGCTACAGCTATATTACTTCATTCATGAATTTATATTGGCGTAATAATAATGACACGAACATAAAGAACAATCACAAATAAGTCATGTGTTTCTTGCAAACGTTATAAACTATTTAAATCGGTAAATACAAAGCAAAACAATTCACGATAAAAAAAACTACTAAAACGTAACCACAAATTAGATTAATTTTGTCCATATTTATCATTCCTCCTTAACGAGCACGTTAAAATAAAACATTCGAAGTTATTAATATAGCCAATTGCAACTATACGCAGACTTGCATGTGTTTTCCTTCCAATTGTTAAGATACGATGAGAAAAGGATCGATTTTAATCACCAATTCATCGTTCTGCTTAGCTAATCATGTAAGCAGATAAATACCAAGACCTCGGAACAGTATAATCATATTTAATCGGTCTTAAGGATACGTATTAGATATTCTGTGAAAACACAATTCCGTTTCCTTAATAGTTGAAATACAAAAGGTCCTGAAAGCACTGTTTGGTATTTGCGTACGCAGTATTCTGAAGCAAAAGCATCTTGATACTATGAGGCATTATGTCAAAAGGTCTTAACAACTATTGAGAGACACAATTTATTCTATTCCCCCTCTCATTGTTTTAAATTTCGTAAAGTTCTGAAAATATTGTTAGGTGTCATTCTAATAAAGCGTATTTTACGGTTTTGCACTTCTTAACAGTTGCAGGTATTTCAAAAAATCCTTAACTAACTTATGAATTACCGTATTGATGTAAAATCACTGCTATTTCTCGTCAGCTTCGAGCTATATCAAAGATTTATTAAAACATTTTCCACACCTTTTTTTTACCTCTTAAGGGATATGGAAAGTTAAGGTGTCGTTTGAACGACTGGAATATTCAGTCATCGATAAAATCTAAACTATACTCATCTTATGACAATGAAATATTTTTTATGAATAAGTAACTTATTTTTTTATTAGCGAACGTCTACTTATATAGTACTAGACGGTAGTATGCTTTCTTTGTTTTTGAGTAAAAATCAAAAATTGGTATTTAGAAAAATAAGGGATAGAAACCACAACATCCATAAAAATTTAAAACTGTAATGTTTATAATTTTTAATACGACAATATCCAGGACTTTGTAATAACCGACTTTAAAAAATGCTCGCGTTTTGATTTCAAAATAATGTTAACATCTCTAAACCTATCGCGCAGAGATTTTCGGATAGAAAAATTATTTTTAAATAAAAAATCGAGTAGGCTATTTTTGAAAGTCGGTTAGAGTCTTCGTCCTCTCTCTGTTAGCCGCGTGCAAACTGCAAAGTACATAGTTTCCAGCTGCCGCAGTTATTACAGGAAGAACCCTTGCAAGCATGACAAGTAGTTACAACAAATATTGTACAAGGACTTGGTTACAACATGAAGGTAACCGAGCTCATTGTCCGTACATTGTCCGCACGTACCACCATGCTATGCAGATTTTATCACATTGGTGAAAAAACTCACAACTTTATCAACAGAATGCACTGGGAAATAAATGGAAGGCCAAGAGCAGTCATACGATTCACAATTCTACGTGGGCGTTTTACAAATTATGCAACGTTCGTTCGCAAAAAAAAAAAAAAATCTATAATGCTTGATTTTGGTTTATTTTCATAACTAATTTTGTTACTTTCTACTTTCAGTGCAAAATTAAAAAAAAAAAAAAAACTATGAGGTTTATTACCACAAAAAAAAAGGTACAAATTATGACATGGGACAAAACTATGCATGGATCCTTATATATGAAAATTGTGTTGCTGTAGAATATATTGTCAGAATCGCTCTAAAACTACCAGGCAGGTCAGATTAATTTTGTTTTTCAATTTTTTTTTCTAATTTAATTTTAATTAGCATTATAAACTTTTAAGACATAATTTATATTAAAATTTTCTTGCTTATGTAATTAAATTTTTTGTCTGTAACCTCCTCAAAAAGCATCATTTTGCATCTTTAAAATCCAAATTTTCCCCGGGGAGGACCCCGGACCACCACTTTTGGCTTGGGGTGTATTGTATACACACTTTTTAAGGCATAGGTCCCCCCTCCTTCTCACAATGCTGGATCCACCACTGCTACCAGGCGTGGTTTTAAGTGACATGGCGCCAGTGAAATGTCCGAGGAGAACCCAGGTCTGCTTGGTCACTGATCTTAACCGGTTGGACTCTTTTTTCTTGGGACTAATGGACTCATGGGCAGCTTCTTGTAAGAAATCCCAGTGGAGTCAGAAGGAAAAGCCAGGCGGATTGTTGTAGCAGGTGGAAACATTTCCGAAACGTAGGGTGTGCTTAGACGCGTCCTGCAAAACGTCGTGTGTCATTGCAAAGTCTGGATAGAAATACGGCGATGTTGCATCGTGCATTTGTTGTAAGTGTTAAAGTGTAAGACAGTAAAAGGACACGCAATACCTCTACGCTTGTCACTTTTTACGCTTTAATCTCCCTGCGTATGTTTGATGGTTAGGGACTGAAAAATTTCGCGAATTCAATGACATGTAGGCTAGATAGAAACCATTATACTATACATACTCAAGCCCCGACTATTAGTCAACTAGCTGCTACTCAATGGAACAGCAGACAATTAACGAATAGACGGGGCTTGAGTATGTATAGGATATTTCATTCTAACATGCAGGTCATTGAATTCGCGAAATTTTCCAGTTACTAAAGCAGTCCATGTAAGAGATTCATTCTGGCAGCGCTCAAAATTGTGGTCTTGGAGCCGACCCAGTGTTCTGCAATATTTTGATCAAAGCCGACTCTGTGAACTGATTTTTACGTAGGCCTACTCCAAATTCCCATACTATATAGACTTTCGGCCAAACTGTTGACTGACTGCACACTCTACTTTTTTTTTTTTTTGTAAGTGGACTCATCCCACAATGTTTGTCGGTCATATTTACAAGTTTCCAGTATAATTAAAGAAAGCGTAGACAAATTGCAATATAATAAAATTAATAACCCCGATTTTATTTAGTGTCAAATATTAATATTTGCTTAGAATTCGAGATTGTAAATATTTCTGAAGGTTTATTTTTCACTTGTTAATCAGAGTTATATATTGTTGCAGGACTTACTGAGAGTCCTCTGATAACTCACAAGGAGAGTCTGTTACTGGCAAAACTGGAAGACAAACTGAGAGCTGATATTGGAGTACATTACCCTCAAGATGACTAGGTACTTCGTTTGAACATGTGGACGACGGGTCATGTTTTTGACGTACTGTGTTTTGTAACTAATGCATGGTAACACTTAGATTTTGTATCGGAGAGAAGTGTTTTCCTTGTCTTTGTACAGCGTTTTTTTTCTTAAATTTTTTTCAGTAATTTATTGTATTTTAAAACTAATGTATTGAAATTGCAACTAATTTGTAGAAGAGAACATTTGTGCTACTTTTGAAATGCAGAAACACAGATAAAGAATGTAGTGATGATAATGTCACAAGTAAACTATGTAAATAAAAAAAAGCAATTCAATCACTTGATATTATTTATATAAGACTCATTTTACCTACTGAGTTTACAGTTCATGTTATATCAGTATTGTACAGTTGTCCTTAATAATAAAATAATTATTGAGGCACACACATTGAATTTCATTTGATAAGTGGAAGTTTTTACTTGTTGTCTGACAGAGCTACGCGGCCTTGGTAAAAGTACGCGAGGCGAAACGTGAACTGAATCGGCTAGGGTCTGGTCGCCTGGAGTGATTTCGGGAAAATTCTTGGCTAACCGAAATAACAATGGCCGCGGAGTCGAAAGGAATCGAACCTTGACTCTCCCAAATGTGAGGTGTTTTGCTATTGCTACACCTCACTCGGCCATCATCAGTATTTTCGATAGACAAAAAAAATTCTTCTTTTTTTTATACGTTTCCGTTTGTAAACATATTCCAAACACATTCACTTGTGTTATGTGTGCGCTATAATTTACTTGAAAAAATAAATGAAACTGCATCTTATATTAACTGGATAAAATGGACTGAGCAAAAAGATCTCCAGTTACATCACACCATTAGATTCCACCTCTGAAGGGTAGATTACCTCAATCACGTGACCAGGTTTCGTCGTTTACCAGGTTACTATAACAGCCTGCAGTGCTAACCATGGTTTTAAAATGACGGGTATCCAAGAAAAAAAAACCTACATATTTTTCACAATATAAATATTTTGCTAAATACTATATCCACGATGCATAATTTACACGTAGTAGGTTTATATTCAATTATAATTAGAGGTACGTCAATTTCGCAAATACATTCCAGGTCAGGTTGAACGCCAAAAATATATACTTCATGATCACGTGTGTGATTAGCTGGCGGCTGTCACGAAACGCATTTGACTACTGCAAGCCAGTAGTAAATAATGAAATGATTCATAGAGTTATCGCTTGTGATGTTATAAGCCAATGAATAATCGACTGTATCCAGAGCGTGTACAGGACTGAGCAATCTAGGCTACTGCCAGGTGAATCCACGAAATTGACGTACCTCTAATCATAATATCAGTTTTAGTAACTGACTTAAAAGGCCATCAGTTGAAATTTCAAACAAGAGTAAACTTACCTGGGATAATATTCCAAAAACTTGGAATTTTGGTTGAAATTCCATACTCTCTGAATTTTCATAAGCGCCGTAAGTAGGTCAAAAGAGATGCAAATGAATCCGTGATTATACTAGAGATGATTCAAACCGAGAAGAATTCAGAAGCAAAGCCAACAGCATAAAATCATTTGAAGAGAAACCATTGAAAAAGAGGTCCATACATTACATTTCTGAGGAAGAGAGAAAAAAATAGCGAAAAAATTAAGAGACTCTGGTAAGAGAAACAGAGAAAGAAAGGTCATGAAGTCCAACTTACACATTTACAGAGATTGTGAACTAAAACAATATGTGGTTTCACATCTTTCAGAAGTGTAGTTTCAGGGATAGTACGATTAGAAGAACGGCCTTATCTATGGAGGTATCTAAGCACTAAAATGGAATGTTTTCAGTTGCGGCTCGTGGGTTGTTGCCAGGTAGGGCTGCAGTTGCCAAGAACTGTACAGAGTTGTGCGCTGGTTGACTCTACAGCCACTGACACGCTGATGTGCAGGTGCCCCTTACTACTGAGCGGTCACAACACATCTAGTAGCCGGCAAATATTTCATGCTCGTTGGTCTACGGCGCGTTCATCCAGAGTGTACAGTTCCGACTATCTGCAGCCCCACCTGGCAACAACCCACGAGCCGCCACTGAATATTTTATTACATAACATCGCAAAACCTATTTGAACTATTAACTTAATTATCTGTAGGCATTATTTACATGACAAGGTATAAAATAATCGTAATTTTATGTAATTATTAATGCGGCGAAACAACCCAGGAACGAATGGCATTTAGCTAATTTCGACATTTTAACTCAATTGAAATTTTAATCACTACCCGGAAAATTATTTTAAAATACGTGTTTTATGTTGATTATCATTTTTGACTTCAGTAATGTTTAGACAGATGTCCCTTTTAATTTTTTAAAGCCGTTAAGTTTGATTGTTCTGGTTGTGTATGTAAGAAAAAGCCACATAGGACCAGTGTCGCCAATCTCCGGTTGGTAACGCGAATTTCGGGAATTTTACGTACCTGGTGGGTAAAAGTAATATTCGCAACTTTAGGGTTGGATATGGGTGGGAACTGGAAAATTTTGCGAATTCGATTACCTGCAGGCTAGAATCCATTGTTCTACGCATACTCAAGCCACAGACTATTCGTCAACTAGCTGCTACTCAGTGGAACAACAGACAATGAACTAATAGTCGGGGCTTGAGTATGCATAGTATAATGTATTCTAGCCTGCAGGTCATTGAATTCGCGAAATTTTCCAGTCCATAGATATGGGTATATTTTGTCCAAAGAGGAATGGTTGTAAGTTGAGATAAATACATTTTCCGTCTATTACTTGCTTAAACTCTAAAGTGTTTCTGATGAATTAATAAATGTTTCATGCATTTGATTTGGAAGTAAACTAGTCATGGCTGGAAACTTACCTTCATAACTTTGAATACCATCCATGCATTGTCAACCCCCGCATGCGTAACTACTGCGCATGCGCATGAGCAAGATTGAGAGCTTTCCCCTTCTCCTGTGACAGCTAGTTTCGGTGATTTTTAATTAACTTAGTTACTAGTTTAAATTAGTTCAGATTATTTTAAAATATGAAATATTACTATGCTCTGGATTCAAAGGTCGGTTCAGTTATGTTAGGTACCTAACTACAATACACGGCTATGCAACTCCTCTTGCCTGCGCATAACTGTGACGTAATGTAAGAAGACGTCAAACACAAAGCTGTGGCATTAAAACTGTTATGACTACTAGAACAGCTACTGTCTTAAACTGTTGAAACGTACATCCTAACCACAATTTTTAAATGAGTACTCTTTTTTAATACATTTTTGTTCATTGCACAATCTGATATAGTGACTTGAGTTTAGTAACCAATATTTAGAGCCTACGATTTTCGGTACAAAAAACCCTGCAACAGTTTATTTTAATGCCTTACGTGCTTCATGATTATTGGCAGAATGTATTATTACACAGACATGGCTCATTTGACTGTACCAACAGGAACAAGGTTACTGCGACACCACACGTCTGTGATTTGCTGGTAGAACCCTACACACTGAGAGTTATAAACAGCCAATCACTGGCCATGAAGCAGAGCTGCAGATGTGCACATAAGACATTGAAACAAACTGTTGCAGAATTCTTTTCACCAAAATTCGTGGGCTCTACACTCGTGACACAGAAATGAAATTTTTATTTTTAACCATTACTAAAGTTCCCATGAACTGGAGCTCGTCTTTGGAACAATACGTTATATTACAATGCAATACATACTGTCGTACATGGCGAGTAAGTAACTACTAACAGTGTAGGACAGGAAATATAAAATACTACGAAACTATAAAATTAAATAAAGATAGAATGAAATAAGATAACACACAGATTACATAACATCACATAACTAAATATCGTTACGTAAAAGAGAAAAGGTCACATTAGAGTTCATCGAAGATATCTGACAGGAACTTTTTTTCCCAGTTATTTAACATGTTTGGAATTCTTAAGATTTTTAGCCAATGAGCTATAAACTTGTTTTGCTGCATTAATTATACTATTTTGCCATAGGGTTATATAATATGTACATTCTCAACATTACGGGTAGAGTAACAGTGGACATTTTTATTTAACATGAAATTTTGATCACTTTGCACCTTCTTATTCTTAATATTATAAATGCACAGTACTGTCGACAGCGTAATAAATTGCTTCAAAGATGGAATGTTGGCTATAAACTTTTAATTAATAAAATTATATTAGCAAGGTTTTCGTAACATAAACACATCGTTGTCAAGCGTACTTGTTAGTTCAGTGATTTTCTAGTGGCGAGGCGGCATTTGAATTGGCTTTCAAGGTCGCTCATAATAATACTGCTGAGTCTCCGGAACGCAGTACTGCTCCAGGCAGGAGGTGCACTTGGCGTAGGTCTACTTTTTTTTCTTTTAAATGTACTAAACAATTAAAAGAAATGTTCGTATTCATAACGTCATTAATTTTTATTGTTTGCAAACGTATGCAGCGAACGGTGACACTGTTTGGTATCAAAGAAGTTAAATTTTTACTGATGTCCACTTAAAGGTGTTTGCTTTTGCTATTGTAGAAATAAAGAAATAGGAAGGAAGAATTCCGGGCATTATTTGACTGACTACAGTAGACTCCACTTCCTATGACTTCGAAATTTATTTCTTAATTTAGATTTGGTAGCCAAGTAAACGATACGTTTCGTTTTTAGTTAATGTAGAGTATTTTTTTTTTACATATCAAGAATTTATTATTTTTTACATTTCAAATTTTGTTTTCTTGTTTAAAAGTATTTGTGCACACAAACATAACTCAATATTTTTTTCAATTAAATATGTAGACAAAATGTAGAAGTGAGTACTTCAAGATTCTGTTTACATATTCAATTCAATTCAATTCTTTTATTGTCCAGCAGACTACAGATTGTACTACAGTAATGGTACACGTAGCATAGGACTATGCCTAGCGGACTATGCTTTATTCCGCTAATATTTTCACTTATTATTAGAGGTACTTCAATTTCGCAGATACATTCCAGGTCAGGTTGAACGCCAAAATATATACTTCATGATCACGTGTGTATTTAGCTGGCGGCTGTCACGAAACGCATTTGACTACTGCAAGCCAGTAGTAAATAAGGAGATAATTCATAGAGCTATCGCTTGTAATGTTGTAAGTCAATGAAAAATCGACTGTATCCAGAGCGTGTACAGGACTGAGCAATCTAGGCTACTGCCAGATGAATCCGTGAAATTGACGTACCTCTACTTATTAGAAATTTAGATAAAATTGTGTTCTTAATTAAACATTCATAAATAAATTTAGAGAACTCCAAAATATAAATCTGAATTATGTACAGTATATTACTGTGAAAATGAAAATAAATGAATGCACCATTAATCTGTTTCCAAAATACTAAAATTAGACATTTTAAACTATTAAGATTTCTGTTAGCTGTACATTCTATATTTAGGTTTAAAAACTGCTTAAAAAGTACAATTTTGCACCTTGGAACTAATTTTTTTTTTTCGGACGAGTAGGTACCACCCAAGTCGCTTTTACCAGCAAACTTCAAAAATAATAATGGAAGATATTTTTTGCATTGCGGAGAGCCAAAACAAGACACAAATAAGAAATAAAAATAAATAAATAAATAAAACCAAGAGACAACCGAGGCAGACAACAAAGGTTTGTTTTTATTTGATCCGATCCAATTTATGGAATTTTATGTTGTGTATGTATCTTGTTGGCCCTGCTTATTTATGTTTTCTTATTCTCTTTTGTTGACAATGAGAGTCAACTATATCGCAATCCGTAGGGTTAATGCTCGTTGATCGCAATGGAGTATGTCCACGTATGTCCAAGTAACTTAACTCCAGCCAGATCAATTAAGTTCAAATTGTCTGCATTCCTAGGCGGGGTTTATAAACTACGCAAGAACGCAAGACGCAATCAATTGAACATACGAAATCGATGTATACCCGTTTATAAAATACGCAAGAAACGCAAGTACGCAAGACTGTAACGCAAGATTTCATCAACTTTCAACCTTTTTTGCGTTTCACCGCCTTCTGTGTTTAAAGTTTGTTTGGTGAAAACATTTAAAACTAGTCTTTAGAAGGCTGTGATTCCGCCATTTTGTTACTTTTTTTTTTGTTTTTAAGAATGCGTCTTCAAATACACGGTGCTAGTATTTATTTGGTTTCTATTTAAAAATACCGAAACAACAGAATATCTAGAAAACAAAAATGAGTGACAAAACATATTCGTAAAGGAAAAATACAAAGAGAAATTTTCTTTTGCCTCTCCGAAATTTTGAGTGGTAGTGTTGGTTACATCGTGTCGCTTGCGATGTTTATAAACGATAATATTTATTGCGGTGCGTTTCTAGTGTTCTTGCGTTGTTGCGTAGTTCATAAATCCGGCCTTAAAAATGTAGATCTACGACACCTTGTAACCTCCGTGCCCTTTTCTTTCCACAACACGAATGCGTTCCGTTCCAGCGCCTTTGGGAAGGTATCTATCAAGCCTTGTGGGACACCGTGATTGATGTGTTGCATTAAATCATTTGTAGAGTTTACATCATGTTTACATATACATACAGTAGCCTTCCACTCAGGTAGTTTTCAAATCAGTTTAGAGAATGGCCTTAGAAGTTCTAAGACCGTGGTTTAGAGCGACACCTCTCATTCCCAGTCTTCCTAGTTTGTAAAGTATAATTTTGTTGTTTAACGTGTCGAATGCTAAATATAGGCATTGCCAAAGATTCAATGAATTAAATTTGCAATATGTTTTTCCCATCACTTTAATATTCTGTCATTAAAGTTGGTCTCGATTTAAAAAAATGTACATTCAGACGTACCTACAACCCATACAGCACAAGGTGGAAAAAACGTCGCCGCGACGTCTTGCAGGTAACTTCACGACGTCGCATAGACGTCCCAGAACGTCACCGCGACGTCAGCGGGACGTTGTGGCGACATCTAAATGTCCGCTTTTTGAGACGTAGCAAAATGACGTCTCAGAGACGTTACACAAGGGGACGTTCCAGCGACATCACACAGGGTTACGTCCCTGTGACGTGTCTTAGAGTGACGTACCCGTAACGTGCTTCAGGATGACATCTGTTATATTTCTCAGGGTTACCTCGCCGTTACTTTACTCTGGGTGACGTCTTGTATCATACCTTTCTCTGTTTTTATTTACATTGGGTTCTCTCAAGTGCAGTATTATTATAGTTGTGCGACTCAACTTTTTAAACAACGTACCAAAATTAATGTATTAATATGAGGTTACAGTACCATAAATTAATTACTCCCTTGAGTGTTATCTGATACCTGTGTAAAAATTTTGTTGCCTAATGCATTTTATTTTATATAACAGTAAATCTTGCATTACTCCATGATCAGTTCTGCATATTTACAATATAATATGCATTGATATGTGACACAGCAGCAGGATGGCCTGTAGGTGCTTTGGAGTTCAGGGCAAACCTCAAATTTTTAGCCCCTTCCCTCCAATTGACTGTCCCAATTAGTTGACCACAGCAAGGCCCCTCAAAATAAGTTGAATGTTCCAGCAACAAGTCTGTATTCTATCGACCCACATAATTCTTTTTTCAAAGCCTAGGTGCAACTGTAATTAAATGAATGCTGGGTTGGCTTAAAAAGATTGTTTGCTGATCCATGTACTACTAATGATATGCCCTGTCCAGTTATCCTTCATTATCTTTGATACTTACAAAGTTGTCGCTGAATTATCCAATTCTAAGCATCACATTTTAATACACACACTCTCTACAACACACTTGAAATTATATTCGGGAGGGCCGGTTGCATTCCTGGCTCCAGCCATTTTGATGTAGATTATCTAAAAGTTCTCAAAGTTTCCCTCAAAAGTAGGGGTCGTTTACTCAACCAAAAAAAGGGAGATGTCAGATCAGAACATATGTACAGTCAATCTGCCCATTTATAATCTGGGCATGATAGCCTGTGCATATGTTCTGATCTGACATCTCACTTTTTTTGGGGTGAGGAAACGACCCCTATATGGCTTATAATTTTAAATGAGAACACTCCCAAATTAATATTTTCTCAATTGCACATCTCACCTAACCCAGCATTGGCTGTCCTTTCTTCTCGTCATGGGTTTGTACAAAGTTGGTTGCATGATTGACTAAATAAAAATGAAGATGAATTCGTAAAACATAAACAATTTTCAAGTTTATTAACGAATTACATTTTTAGTACAGTAAATAGTTAACAGTCGGCTTCTTGACCTTATGAAATTTAATTCTGGAAAATATAGCTGCAATGGGGGATAAAACACTAACAGATGTTCATCACAGTTTCAATAAATTCACATTTGTGTGCACAAGTTAACACGTTAACTGAACTGCAAACAAAAATAAATACTCAACTTCTAATAACTACAATGACATTCTCAGTTCATATATTCGTACTAAAGTTTTCTCAACTGTTAAACTAGCAAAAGATATTTCAATATTTCACACTGTTCGAATTACAGTACATAGTTTTGATAGTTTATATGAAACCTTATTTTTAAAACTTACTAAAATATCCAGTAATTATTAAAAATAAAGTCATGGCTGAAGTGTCAAATATCTTGACCAAACCCTTAAAACCATTGTCCAATGAATTTTTGTCTGTTAATAATTTCAACCATGATTCAACTACACGAGACAAGTGTAATGTATGAATAAACAAACAATAACTATCCATACACTGTTCAATTCATTTCAAGCAGTTTCTTGGCCATCAAAGCTATGCACATTTTACCAGTGACACAGCTCCACTGGTGGTAAGATCACATTGCACTCTGTAACACAATCTCGTCGCGCAACAAAATTTTTTGCACAGGGAGAAATCTGTTGAGATTTTGTATTTATTCCATTAAATAGCAAGTCCTGGGAAAAAAAAAAAAAAGGAGAAATGAACTAATTTCCCTGCAGGCAATTTTTGATATTTGATGGTGAGAGAGATTACGAAAATCATTATTGCAGTGTTTTACTTGACAGGTAACTAAGAACTGAGGCAAATATGTATCAAGGCAGTACTTATTGGATACATTGTCATGCATCATAGAACAGAAAACATGTAGATATACATTTTATTGACAGCATGGTCAGTTCAGTTACACCACTGACATCTTTCTGCGTGTCTCCTCTCCTACTCTAATACAAACTAATTTTTTTTGCACATGCTGGTTTACAAAAAGTTTAGCAACACAACTGTGTTAAATAATTTTTTGTGAGGTTAATTTGAATTTACAGCAGAAAGAAGTGTACTACACCCATCTTTTGTGTGGGGACCGAGTCCCTCGGCACCTATGTTTACAAGTGTAACATGTCTTCCAACAGTGGTGTAACCAGATGGAGGGTAAAACATCCTTTCAAGATTTTGAGTTTATGTATTTTAACAAAATTTTCAGTATAAGTCCTTTAGGTATTCTAACAGCAGTATTTTTATTGAAAAACCCATAATTTTTAGCTATAAGATAATGAAAATGTAAAACTTGAATTCGTTATCTGCTTACACACAGCAGCTTCTCTGTAGTTCAGGATTAGCCAGCAAAAAGTATACAATATATTAAATAGACAAACTGATTGATAAGTACTATGTAGTATGTGAACCAGACAATAACAGGACCTTCAGTTATTCACTACAGATTTTAAATGTTGTATTTGGGTTACAACTAAGGTGGGAATCAAGCATTTACATATACACTTATGCACTATTAAGAAAACACTATACACATATTTTGTATATATCACTGTTTATTTTTCCATACACATTTTCTGTACATTTCTACTTTCTCCTGTTTTTATGAAATCGCTACAGCATCCTCTTCACAAATCACAGCTGCTTGTTTCCTGTTAAAGATACGCACACATTAAAATACTGAACTACAGATAATACTAAACAATCTACATCAACATTTTCCGCAGTTTTGTTTTACATCGACAGATGACAGCAAAATATGTGGTGGCTAAAATACAAGTTACGGTATGTCTATAATCAATTCATTACCAATTCATTACAAATATTACTATTCCACAGTAAAAAAAATAAAATGCCACCATTATAAACGGCATACTCTAAATACGGGCTTTCTTTGGAATCACTCATAGTAAATACAATTTTCATCAGATTCAGGTAGTTCAGAAACTGTAAAACATGTTATTTGCATCATTGAGTTTGAGGCAAATTCCTCCCCCTTCCTTAATTAAGTAAATGTTATGGTCAAAAACCCTTTCAAAATAGTCTGCTTATCTCCTTTGTTTATACTATGCTAGTCAATGATAATTTTCTATACTAAAGGTTATAGAAAAAAAAGTAAATCAGAGTATAGTTTTCAATGCCTTAGTAATGCTAATGGAGGCTTAAATATCAACATGCTAAAACAATAAGTAAATTTTTTTTTTTTTTTCATATTACTGCTCATTTACACTAAACCCTGATGCAATCGCGCATCCATACAAAATCTGTCTTCGTCTGTATATATTGTAACGTAAAATTTTAGGGATTTATTTAAAATAAATAATTGTAGATTAAAAATTCAATTTTAAAATAAAAGCAGGCGAAGTGAATTGAGACGGAATCTGTTCTCTGAGGGCGGAGCTTTGTAGGATGATCTATACTGACTAGCCGGAGGCACCCCCTCGTGACCACTGGACTGGGAGGGTGGTTTGCCGCCAAGACAGGGAAGAGCAGCGACAGGGAAAGTGGGTCGAGGCATTTGACCGCGGACGTCGAGGGAGAACGAAGGTCTCCAATTTTCAACTATTTGTTTCGAATATCAGGGGCGGCGGTAGGCCCCACATGATATCATTCTTCGCAAATAATATTGCTGGATAGTGAAACTGAAAACAAAGACGGGCGGCAGTAGGCACCCAGAGTTTGTGACGTTTATTTTCTTGAAAGAATAAAAATCAGTACTTTATTGCACACCCTACGAGAGCAGTTCACGATAAATTCACTGAGCCAGGAAACTAACATTCAGTCTTTTTTTTATTGCCGAGATAAACCCCGTGTTACCTGTTACGTACTTTACAATCTGTTTACTCCAATAACAATGTAGCCTAGCTGCCCAAACCTTTGTTATCTTTCTTTGACTTTCATTTATTTATTCACAGTAAATGTTAATTTCCGGCATGGTTATTATAAATTTATTGAGTAACACAATAAACTTGAGCATTTACTGTACAGCCCCTCCATTGATTTTATTTGGAGCATACCATTTTAGTACATTTTCATGACTTATTCTCTTTAAGATTGTTCTTTAAAAATTTCATGGCCCCAAAAACTATGCCTGTACGAGTGAAGTGTTTGTAGAAAACTAAGTGCAGTATGAGCAGGGTTTAAGTATATTTTAATGAAAATAAGTAATTTTGTTTTGGTAACAACTTTGCCCCCTTAATTTGTAAATGTGCTACTTGTAACAGATGTAGAATGTTTCCAAAACCTCATATTGTAGGTACTCAAAAGAGCATGCGATTTCTGCTTCTGCTTTTGACGAAGAGCAGAGTAGTAAAGATTTATAGCAGACAAAAAGTGCACCAAGTATGGTGTTATTTTTCTGTCGGGCGAGGCTTATCCAATATGTTTGGTTATGTACTAAGGACTGTTTTGCCATTTTATAAAAACTTATTCAAAAACAAAATTCGTCATGTTACATTTAATTTGTTACAAAATAATTTAAAAGTTAATAATAAAGCATTGTTTTCTCTTGAGGCAGGAGTAAGCCCTACTGTACAGGATTGTAATTATTGAAAAATTAACATTTTTTGTCAGGCAAAAACTATTATATAGGCCTACATTAATGTACATAGTAAAAAAATCGAAAATATAAGAAAAATAAATTATGTGGCCAAAGATTTCAAAGTAAGTAAAACAAAACATCAACAATCATTAATTCACAGGTTTCATCAGCTACAGTTTGGAAACAACCATTATACGTTCGGTTGGTTGCAGAAAAGAGCAGTACACTTTCTGCTCTTTCTTGCTATTTTTCTACTACTAAAAAATCATAACATGCTCTCGAGAGCAGAAAGCTCAGGTCGCTCGAACAAATCTTAGGTTACAAACATTAAATTAGGTCAGGGTAGGTTACCTAACCTAAAATAACCTAACAAAAAATTTTATGTAGGGCTTTAAGAGACATTAGAAGTAGTCCTACAAAATAAATTTATTTACGTTGCCTAACTTAAACTTACCTATCCTAATAATTTTGTTACGTAGGACTACTAATGTCTCTAAAAACATTTTTAATTAGTAAAATATATGTCTAAAATAAATAGTTTGGCAGTAGACGATGAGTAGTGATTATTAAATTTACCCAAAAAAAAATTTTTGTCACAAACATATAACCTGGTCAATTAAATTGATGTTCTGTTGGTCAGGGAAATAAGAGCAGCTGACCTAGAAAAGTCAGGGAAATTTTTTTTACATGTTTTGCTAGCCACCCTGATATGACATCTAATACCCGATAAATTAACTTTTTACAACTCTTTATACATTGGTGGCCTTGGCAGTTAGGCGTTCGGATGACTCACTTCTTGACACGGTAATATACTTGTTTTATGATTGGACTTGTGCATTGTGTAACCTGCTGGGCGGTGTCACCGTTCCAAGAGTTTTCTCGATCTTCATGCCTATCACATTCACACTAATAAAGTTCTCATGACTTTACGTGTTAATACGTATGTACTTGCCCAAATACCACCATTCCATGCATGATGTTATATGTTCAAGCATCTGTCCGCCACTCCAAGTAGCGAACATTCCGGACACCCCTTTCTTTACGTAGCTCATTTTGTTTTTTACATGTTGACAACCAAAACTACAAAAATACCCATAGTAACAATGCAAAAACATAGAATGCTACTAAAGAGACCCACACATTTAACAGTGCCACCAATTGCACACTGTTGACAAAACATTGTGCAGACTTTCTCGTGATATTCATCACACTTAACTTGAAACTACAAAAAAATTACACTACAAAAAACTAAAACTCGATAGATATTCATGCAGCAGTCCATAGTGTACAGTATATGACTAGACACCAAAACTTTCTCTGACTTTTCAGAATGTGGACACATTGTAACAGCCGCGGCTCTAAAGAAAGGGCCATTGCGATGTGCCCCCTCCCCCGGCCATAATAAAATTAAAAAAACAATTCCTATCTGGAGATTACTAGAACAACTTGTAATTAGCAAAAGACAACTTCAATACTTTAAATAGAAAGCTGCGGCACCACCTAGCAGCTGAGAGGGATATCATCGTTGATGATAGAAGGCAGTGCAACCTGTGATTTTCTGGCTGAGCTAGCACTACTGTGAATTGGTCAAACGGGTCATTCCATGTCAAATCAACCAATATAAATATGATTTTGATTTTTCATCTCTAAGATATTAATGAAATTTGGCAATTAATTAGAACCCATGATGAGATTTAATAATATATTTTTTTTAGAATTTTTAAAATACTATTTTGAGACTTATAGCCTTTTAAAAAACCAATTTTCAAAAAAAAAAATAAATGGTAGATATTTATACAAATGCCACTAGCCCAGCTCCTAATTGAGTTACAGATGTGATTGATAGCTTGTTTAAAAGCTCTTGAAATGGGCTTTAATTTGACATGTCACATAATGTTGGTACATTAAAAAAAGTTTTTTAATAAAAAAATTTATTTTAATAACAAAAATATAAAAATGTAGTTTTTTTTAAATGTGAAAAAATTATATTTTATGTATCAGACTTTAAATAGTACATCCTGAAAGTTATAGAGTGGGATCATTATGGGATCAAAAGTAATTAATTGTTAATATAAACTGTTCATAATATTAATAATTTTATATAACTCACAAAATGAAGGCAAAAGTGCATTTATACTGTAACAATTGACATGATGTTGACTTCATTATGTCTACATATCTATGGTGTTATTCCTGACAGCCATCTAGAAGGTTTACATATTATTGTTTTTTTTTTCTTCAAAATTGAATAGAGTTTCTGGATCAGTTTTTGTGCAGGAAGGACTGTGTAATCTTCAACAATTTTTGTTAAATTCTGTCTTTATACCTGATCCACGAGAAGAATATTATTTAAATGTGATATTACTCAAGAAATACTATTTTGAAGGTTAAGGATGTCCTCTATATCAAACATAAATGAAAAACTCTTTTGCTGCAATCCTTTGAAGAAATCAGGACACAACTACATGAAAAAGGGAATAAGAGTTGTAAGTAAAAACCTTCTTGAAAAAGTAGCTTCATTGAACTCTGGGGATAAAATTTGTGATTGTTGTCGGAAAGAGCTATTGGCTTCCATAAGGCAGGATGAAACAAAGTTTGTAGCTGGGAGAGATGATTC